>JASANN010000467.1:347701-376541 GCA_031762395.1 Calameuta pygmaea
ACTTTTTTGTTAAAATTTTACCCCCCCCCCCCCCCCCCCCCCGATTCGATGAATAATCAGATTTTCTTATTATTGACTAATCAGTAAACAGATGACACTCTTGGATTTCTTAATGCCTATCCTGCTGTCTATTAGGTTTTTAAAGTCATCGCTATCCGTTAATTACACATTTGAGGTGCTGCCCTTCCTGTCGACTGCCGATTTCTAATTTAGTGACACAACTTAGTCTGCGTAGATAAACGATTTATATTGTTTGTTACTTCGATCTGTAAATGACTAATCGAAATTTCGTAATCAGGTTGACGGATGGATCAGCCCGTCCAGGGAAATTCCATCCGTGGTGGATCCTTCCGTGCTGGAAATCGTTTCCAGGATCCTCGAGCAGGAAGGCGCCAGCAGACGATTCGTCGAGGAAGACGAGGAAAAGGAATCGTCGCAGCGACGTCCTCCTCTGGGGCAAAGTCAGTGCGTCGGCCAGGAGTCATCGGATAATTAAAAAAAAGAGTTTCAAAAGTTCGGAGTGCCGTCGCTTTCGTTCGTCCAATGTTTTCCTTTTCCCTTGGCTCGTGCGCATCCTCCGTTCAGTTCGCCCTTGGATCAGAAGTGATATCAGTGCTATTTAGTGATAGTCAGTGGCCGCGAGCAGTGAACTCGTGACGGGTCTTACTCTGCAGAATAAAATCAGCTGTTTCTTAATAACGCATTGTGCTTCCTCGCGACACGCGAGACTCACCGGACGTTCCTGTGACTGTGGGGCATCACGGGAGGAGCCTTCGCGTACGTCAGTCTTAAACGAACCGTCCGCGGAACTGGAACAACAGGAGACTCCGACGTCTCGCGCGGTGGCCAGTCGGTGGTCGCTCGGAGGATCCTTGAGACTCGGAGGAAACGTTAACGACGTCAACGAGCCTCGTTCTCCTTTTATTTCTTTTTTATTCGGCCTCGCACTTTCGTGAGGATTCCAGTGTCGCTTTCCTGACGTCGCTGATTATTCATCGCGGAGCTCGACTCCCGATATTATTATTAGTGCGCCGCGAATCAGTGCATCTCGATTAACCGGAAGTGCCCTGGCCTTGTGGATTAAACGAGGAACGAAGCCATGATCGTCCCTGCCTACATCATTTTCCTGATGCTCTTTTCCTGGGCGTCAGGAGCTCCGCAACCTGTTACCTACGCCGACTCCAGAGCGGTGAGTGATCGTTTATCTTTTTAAATTAATTAGTCCTTCGTCCTATTCGAAGACCAGAAGGATCCTCGTCCTAACAATAAGAAGTAGCTATTGTTCTTGGATTTCCTTTCAGGCTTTCTCTCCTGCGAGCGCGCGCTCTCTCTCTCTCTTTCTATTGATTTACCAAGTCTCCGGCAGAGGCTGCTAGTTTCTTATCTTTTTATTTTGCCCTCTTTATCCCCTTTACGGAGGAGGCGGCGTGCCGGTGCATCAGCGACACTAATTTACGACAGGCATTATGCACGTGCATGTAGGGCTTGAAGGGCCCACTGGATGGGTTAAGTATCCGCTAAGGTAAACGGCATCCTACAGCTCTGATACAATGTGTGTGTGTGTGTGTGTGGGTTCTTAAAGCTCCTAAAGCTCCGAACACAGGAATCTGTCCGCGACACCCTCGGATCTTCCGCTCGAGCCTTTTCTAAGGCTTATCGCGACGCACGAAGCCTCGAGTGACGTTTCATGGGCATCTTATTCAATTCTCTTTTCTAAGAAAGACGCGAGCTCCCCGAACCTCCAAGATTCTGTGCCTCCCTTTTGCCGTTTCACTCGCTCGCAGATGAGCTTATAAATTAAGATTAATTACCGGCCTATCTCGGCAGGCCGTCCGCTGTGCCGGCTGCTGCGCTCCTACGACCGCCGACATCCTCGATCCACGTTTTATTTCGCAGCCGCCAATCACTCGGCAGTTGCGCCAATATTATTTCTTTCTCTTGGCCAAATGATAATATCTTTCCATATGTTTCTCGCTGCTGCGTAAAAAGTTTCGAGGAAATAAAATTATAAAATATTGATTTTACATTTTGACTACCCCGACAGCAGAATCTGCTTCGCGACTGGCTAAGCGCTTTGCTAGTTCGAAAGAGAAGAAGCTTCGAACTCTTCGGCTCCATTCAGCGGACCCCTCTCGCTGTCCTTGTTTCCTACGTGCGCCGAGTACGGCCGATAAGCACTCGCGTGCGCGCTTACGTTGGCTGCGCAGTGGATGCGCAGTGGATGCGCAGTGAACCACAACACTCGTAGACGATCGCCGTGCAGGCGACTTACGAGGTTCGGCTGAAAAGTAAGTTTCTTGACTCAAAGTTAGAGTGAATGAAATCCAGCAGCAGCAGCAGCAGCAGCAGCACCAAGTGTGGACGAGCAACTGATTGTAAGAAGAAGAAAGCGGAGGGCCGGTTCGTGCGCGATATATCGACTGTTGCACTTTGAACTGGCGCCTGCGCCACTCGCCACTCGCTACTCGCTTTTGCTCCTTTACGGCTCTGCTCGGCAGGCAATTCGTGGGCCGATCGTCGTTTCCGGAAATACTAGTCGCGAGCGTGACGCTTAAATTTCCATAGTGCCGGCCCTGGTCCTCCTCTCCGCCCCACCGAAGAATAATTTCTCTATTCAGTATTCCTGCCTGTCATCCTGTACCGTGTCAAATTCATCGAGGAGCGTCGCGGCGCATGAGGATTCGCCAGCTCGAAAAAGTCAAAGGAAAAATCTTGGAATTTTCTAGGCCGATTCTTCAACTTCGAAGCCGCGGTTGTCCCGTTATCGGCGTTTTGTCATATTTACCGATTGGCCGCGACGTTTAGCTTTACTCCGAAACCATTAAGCAGGGCATTTATATGCAATCGGGGTCGTTAATTGCAGGAAGCGCCGGCGCGCGCACACACGCACACGCACACGCACACACGCTTCGGCTCGACGTAGTCACGAGGACGTGACAGGCTCACGCACGACTCACGCACGACCCTCGGCTAGGATAGCCAATCGTAACGGGCGCAGCGCTGCCCGCGACCGACCCGCTCGGAGGGAGGGAGGGGGGCACTCGAGTGTTCCTCGAAAAAGTAAAAATAAGTTTGCTTTCATGAGGATATTGGCTCGTGTGCATGAGAGCGTCTAGACGGCAATCAAGCGAGCACGCGTGTCGCCTCTTTGGGGATGCAAAATGCCTTACAATCAGCAAACTCTCTTCTGCCCTGACTCGATCCCCCCCCCCCCCCCGGTTCCTCCCCCAGCTCCCACCACGGCTCCCCTGCCATCTCACCACATTCCCGCTTGACTTTTTTTTTCCTTGGAGCTCTTCCCTCCAAGTTTATCTACCTATTTATCCCCCACGCAGGCTAAACTAATCGAGCGAGTCATCGCGATACGTTGCCAGCGCGCGTGTCTCTCTGTGTGAGTCTCGAGATCCACACGCACGAAGAGACTAAAGAACGGCCGGGTGTAATTAGTAACACATGTGGCAGACGAACGTCGAGGAGCGACCCGGCCGTTACGTTGGCTGTCGGACTGTCCGACTGTCGGTCGCGCCCGATAGATACGTGTGTGAACCGCGAATGCACCGAGTCCAATCAGCTGCATCGACTCGACGGGTTCCTGCAGCTCGTGCGAATTCTAAAACGCAGAATATCTCTCTGCTTACCTTCCGCTTGGCCCTTTTGGAATCCCTTTCACGTCACTTCCGGTGGCCAACTGGACAGAGACCCTAATACTTCACCCTTCTCCAACTTTGATCCCTAAAACCTTCCGACCTTCCTCTACGTACCTTCGTGTAACTCATGACCGCATCTCTGACTGAAAATTCTAATTCTCCAGCGTGTCTTCGTCTCTTCGTGTCTACTCGACTTTCCGTCCCAGCAACTCTGATGGCGTCCAGCTAAAGAGTTCGGTCACGAAGACACAATCTGGGTCGATTGATTTTTCAAGCGTTCATCCTTTCTCCTTCTATCTCTTGGCCCCCATTAGCTTTCGCGGTAGAATCAATTGATTAGGCAGCCGGACTGACGGTCGCTCGGATCCACAAGTCGCAGACGATGAGATGCGACGTCAATATTATCTGGCGCCGCATTATTTCTCCATATAGTCCACACGACAATGACGTCAGGCAAGTCCTGGGCAAAGGACGCACGTGTCCCGACAACTCGAGGCCGACGTCGCCGACGCCACCGCCGAGTCGCTGCTCGATTTTTTACCTACGTGACGATGCCTCGATGCCGAACGTCGTCGCGTCTTTTCCAATCGACGATAAGAGGCGGCTCTTTCCTCGTCTGCATTATCTCAAGTGATACGTACGTGCGGAGGTTCAGGTGACGTAATCGGATCGTCTCCTTATTGCTCCCCGTGCACAGTTGACTCTTGGGGCCGGAGGTCCTTTCGGTTCGCGTATTTCCCAAGCCCGCGAGATCATTTAAATTTAAAATGCTGCCCTAACCTCTTTCTCCCTCGGACAATTGACGACCGGAGCCCCCGCCCCCCGCCGCCCCCGGATATTGAACTTTTGGAAATGACCCGAACGATGACGTCACTCCTCTCGGGCGGCCCTGCACTCCTCTCCTGGATGCTAATGGCTGATGGACTGATTGGGCTAGGTGCACTTACGGCCCTACGACTCCGAGCAGCTGCTGTCGGAGGAGGATCGCGCAGAGTCCGGCCAGTTTCCCGGTCGGAACGATTTGCGCCATTTCCTCCATTTCCTCCATTTCCGGGATTTAGGCGATTTGCTACAGGCGCGGATTAACATTTACTCGCGCTGCAGCAGGCAGCAGCCCGAGCCTGTTCCGCCATTGGCTATCGAATCTCGCCCATTGCCTGGCAGATGTCACTTGGCACTTGGCTGAAAATGAGTTTAGGCGAATGTGTATCGGATGGAGACTTCAGGGTTCAGACTCGAGAGAGAATGGAACATTTAAGTGACGTAGTCACTAGGAGTTCGAACATGTCGGAATTGGTCCGAGCGTGAATAAGTCTGTTTGCTCTGCCGAGAGGAGAAACGGATGAAGGTGGACGGGCGCGTTGCTATAAGTGCCGACAATGTAGGCTGCACGTGTGCAACGTTTCAGGTTACTTCGAGCCAAATATCTGTTGGAATTATTTTCCCGTTTTACGTGTTTCTCGATTCTCGTTCTTTCTGGCTCGCTGCACGAATGCTCGTGAGATTTTCGTAAAAAGGATCCGAGAAAATTGCTGCGGCTCTCTTGTGCTTTGCAATTCTCACGATCCACGCGTCCTTCTTCCTCTTCTTTGTCTTCCTCTATGATAGGCTAAGCTAGGTAGGATACGCCTGTATCTTTCCTTCCTATACTTATCTTACTATATTTAAATACTATAGTGTCCTTCTTATATCGTTGTCTATTATATCATTTAATTGTGTCTTTTTTTGTTATATAATTGGTCTACAGGGTCTACCCCTGAACGAATAAATTTGATTTCTCTCTCTCTCTCTCTTTCTCGTCGCTACCTCTTTCCACGTTCGCTCGTATCACGCCAGACGTTATCGTAATTTCTTACTGACCGGAAATCCCGCCATTGCCGAGATGCAAACGATCGTTAAATTACTGAAAGCCGCCCTCCGTCAGCGGTCGCTTCCCCCCCGCCCCCTAATTTCTCGGAGGGTGCGAACATACCCGAGATTCCAGATGATCCTACGGATAACGCGTTATCGTTATCTGGCATATGGATTTTAAGTTCAACCCAGCCTTACCTCGTGACATAATTACATATCGTAGAATGTGCACCACGGTCGAGTGACCACGAGACTCCTAATTACTGGGGATTTTATTCTATTTGAAAAAAAGCCACCTATATCGTCAAGGGGGGGAGAGGGGGGGGGGGGCAAACATTTGGTATCGATTACGCGAATTTTCGGAATTTGGCCACTGAGCCGGAACTTGCGATCGAGAACGATTCTCAGGCTCGCAATGTCTCAGATAATCTCGTAAAATGGGCTTCCCTTGCCCGAAAGAGAACGGAACCCTCGGCTGTGTCTCCCATAAATTTGGCCCGTACCACTTTTCGTAATTCGCCAACGTGTCTGGCGCGTTCGCGAAGATTCTCCTTCGAGAGGAGAGACGCGGGCAGACGAACCACGAGACATTTCTCTTGCGGTCTTGCGGAAATGACGTCAGTCGATCCTTTCAGCCGGGTAACAGCTGTTGACAATTTGACATTGTACTAGCAACGCCTGCTTCTTTGCTTTGCTCTCTCTCTCTCTCTCTCTCTCTCTCTCTCTCTCTCTCTTCCACTCTCTCTCCCCATCCATATTTGGCTGATCTTCATGAAAATTCTAAGACGCACCTGGGCACCACGTGCTCCTTCGCGTAGGCCTCGTGCTGAATCTTCCATTTCTGAAGGAACAGCGGAATCTTGGATTTTCTCACGGATAAAAAAGTATAACTCGATTAGCTGGCAGAGAACGCGACTCGGCACTGGGACGCAATGGAATTCCCTGTAATCCCTGTAATCGCTGTAATCGCTGTAATCGCTGTAATCGGAATGACTTCCATATTTTCCGAGGCTGCGATGATCTGTCAGGTGATAATAACAAGAGTTGGGCAATAATGGGGCTCGAGTGGCTGAAGGCGACACTCCATTCGCGGAATGCGGGTCAGGTGAGAGTGGATTTACGAGGCTGGACGCAGGACGCAGGACGCAGGACGAAGGAGAGAAACGTCTTCGAGGAACGTGGATTCGTGATGGCTGCACTCCTCTCTCCTCCTCTCCTCCTTTGATCTCTCACTCGACTACCAGACCCTCCTGCAATTCCATGTCTCTTCGCTTAGAATGGATTCTCCTTTCTTTCCCCTCAAGATTCTCTTCATTTTTCTGACGCCTCACTCGCCGAGGATTAACGTAGCCAGACGTTGACAATAGGACATTCCGAGATAAGAGATAAGCCCGAAAGTAATTTGAAAATGTTTTCCCCGACTGAGGATGGACATCCGGGAAAGACGTAAAGCGAGGCGAGTGACGAGTCGATTTCGTAGAATATTCTTTATTTCCTCCATCTTTCTCGAATCTCCCTACTTTATCGCAAAGTCATTTGCGGTTTAATAAGAACCAACCGGACGATCTTTATTTACGATGAATCAGCCTTGCCAGGCTGCGTATCTGCGTTCTCCCGCTTAACACGTGCAATATCAACGAATTCATTCCTGCGAGTATTAATCATTTTTCGAACGTAAAGGATCTTGGAAATACCAATGTTTTTCATTGTTGCCGACAATTCATTCGGAATCTTTGCGCGATAAGAGTGAAAAGTAGCTTTGGACTTCTCTCTCACGCCTTCCAAAGGTTCTTCTTCCCCCCCGCCGAGCGACGCCTCGCTAGGATCTCGCGACAAAGCGTCTCTTGATGTCTGGAATAAGCGCGATATTTTTAGAGATGTAAATAAAAATCATGCGCGACGAACAATAAAGGCGCTTGTGCAGAGTGCGACCAGAGGCTGGACTCTCCTTCAATCGAGATGTCGAGTTTCCATTGGAAACTCTAAGGACCTTCTTGCGCGCTCTCTCTCTCTCTCTCTCTCTCTCTATATATATCAGTATTACTTGCGTCAAATTCGTCGTCACGAACTTCAAAACTCAAGTTTCGGCGATTGAAAAGATTCTTACGAAGTGTACGGAAGGTGGGGGGGGGGGGGGGGACTTGCAGGTAAAAGCCACGACTCACGACACTTGACCCCGCAATGCAAACGGCTGAGACAGCAACCACAACCACCACCACCACCACCACAACCACCACCACTTGGCAACTTTTCTCATTTCTTGTCTCCCTAGCGCTCCTCTCCCGTTCTCTCTCTCTCTCTCTCTCTCTGTCTTGGAAAGAGAGAATGAGAAACTCAGGGCGATTCGTCACTGACATCCACGTTAACCGGACTCAAGCAAGTCCGCGTGGTCCGTCTCCCCGGCGCAGCCTCTCGACCCTGTCCATTCGTTCCTCCGCTAATAACGCTAACTGGCAACATGTCTATCCGCATGAATAATTCTTGAGGCAGCAATAATTCTCGGCGATTCGATGAAGCTGCGAGTCTAGGAATTTAATGGGAGGATCGCGTTGCTGCCCGACTTTAGTCAGGTTGCTGCTTTGCTGCTTTGCTGCTTAAGATTTCGTTTGATGACCCGCTGCACGTCGGAATAAGGTTCGGCTATATATAGGCCAGTTTATATTTAGAATACCGCGGGGTTGGCGACGCTCGGCGTCGTAGACGGAACAACGACGACGAACATCGTGACTCCCGCTCGACGTTTCGCTCCCGGAAAATGAAGAAATTTATTTTCCAACTTGAGACTCTCGACGCTCCTTTCCTGGTTTCTCGCTGTTGTTCCTGGCGATTTGAAAATCCATTTTTCGACTGCGGCGCAACTGCCACCTGCGCAGCATCCGGCAAGAAGGCGACAGGAGACGTAAGGACGAGGAGGCTGTGTGCATATTTACCCCGTATCCAAATAAACAGAGCTAAAGTCCAGCAGTTGTCACCAGTCATTTCGACGCCGACGTCGACGCCGACGACTAGGATCAATTCCAAAGCATAATGCTTCCTCAAAGTTGATCAACGAGAAGATTCCAGCCGGCAGGATTCTCTTCTCGAGTTAGGGAAAATCGGGCCTGTCAAATGATAACCGAACACCTGCGTGCCGCTTTTGATAAATGGAGAAGCATGTGAATTGATTACGTGCGGATGAGGAAAACCGAGGACAGCCGAGGACAACCGAGGACAACCGAGAGTCACGTAAAAGGCATTTCGGGTTATTCGAAGGCCGAAATCAGGATCTCTCAGGTCCTTCCGTAGCTCGAATGACCGTCGAGTGGGTAACGAAGGAAACGAGTCCACATATCTATGTAGACACGTGATTGGCTGGACTTGCGCCGCGTTTCCACGCACCAGCAGTCGGCGACCGAGTTTCTTTACGACTGGGAGCTTTCGCGTTTATTGTGTTTCCATGTTTTCATGCTGCTCCGTGGGTTCGTGTAGACTGAAACGGAAAGAGAAGATAGTGGAGTCTCCTACTTGAAGAATAAATAAAGATTTGACTTTTCGACTTGCTTCGTCACCGCGTCGCGCGACGTTCACGGCCAGAATTCCTTCGCTCTGGAGTCGAATTTTCTCGAGCTTCCTTATCAGCAATCTTTTTTTTCTCCTTTCCTCTTTTTGTCCATTATGTCGTCCTATCGTTTCCCTAAGATTTACCGTAACGAGGCCATTTCCGAACGCCCGGGCGATCGAAGCTACTGTTCGATCGTCAGATCGCTCGATCATTTAATCGTCAGCCGACTGGAGCCTTTCGCGCGCGAATAGGACGTCCTCCTCCTTCGGGGTGCCAATAAATCAGCAGCTTCCCAAACGCTTTCTCAGGAGTAAAGTAGCAAAGCAGTGAAGTACTGAAGTACTGAAGTACTGAAGTGCGCATTCTTCAGTGACTCCTGTGTGCTTCTCAATGGAGCCACGGAAAATACAGAATGAAAAGGACGATTGAGTAAAGTCGAGTCCGTCCCTGGTCAACCGACGACCACTACACTTGACGCATTGTAATTGACGCCGAGTAAAAATGGCCGAACTTCCGGTCGACCCGCATGGCAGTCGCTGACACACGCAGCGCTACGACGCAACGACGCCGCGACGCCACGATGCATCGGATATAATATTTCACGGTGCCTCGTGCGGCCTAGTGCGGCCTGTGCGGCCTAGTGCGGCCTATTGCTGGAGGCCCAACCCCACCCGTGACTCCCGTTGCTTTGATCGGCCTGATGCGATAATAACGCCTTTACGGAAAGACGTGCTCTCTCTCTCTCTCTCTCCTCGTCACTTTTACCGGGCGCGCAGTTTCTCGTGCAAATTTGCATTGCCCGCTATAGGAGGACAGATAGCTGCACCGATGACTTCTTTCGTTATTAAACCCACAGGCTGTTACGAGTTTTTACTTCATTTCCATATTTCCGCTTTCCCATTGGTAAACTCGGGCAAATTGCTGCTCCGAACCGGGAATGCGTTCTTGATGAAAATCCTTGCAAAAACAAATCGTTGCGTACCTGGAAATCCCGGCAGTGCAGGTCGAGCGAGCGCAGGAGGCATAAATAGTGGAATAGGAAGGGTCGAAAGGAACGAGGAAACGAGGAGCGATCAGGGGAAACGGAGCAAAATTGTGCAAAATTGTGGAAAATTGTGGAAAATGGTTGGACCTGGGCCAATTTTCGTAGCAGCCAGACCAGAATTGGTCAAATTGTTCGGACATTTTTGTTCGTCCCGCATGAATTACCAGAAGTGCGCCGAACCAGTCCTTCACCACCTCCGCCGCCTCATCTTCCTTCATCCCTTTCGTTTTTTCCTCAGAGGCTCGCAGCTCGGATTTTCAAGAGTTATCGCGAGATGGTTTCGGGGATGTGTCCAGTCAACGATTTTATTCGTTACGGACTGGTCACGAGATTTCCCATGGACCAGTTTCCAATACTCCAGGGATGATCTCTCCTCTCTCTCTCTCTCTCTCTCTCTCTCTCTCTCTCTCTCTCAAGTCTTCTTAATCCTTCTGGACCTTCAACTTGGTTCGAGCAGCTACCGAACGGAAGCCAAGTAACAGTAGTAACCATCCAGTACGGTAGCGAGATTTCGACATCCACGACTACAATCGCAGCCAAACGGAGCTGTTGGTTCATTTCCCTGCAGCCCCTAATTCTATCTTGGACCAGTTTCACAGAAACATCCCTCGTTTCCAGTACGGGGCACGTTTCGTTCCGGAGGATCGGTGCTAACTGGTAAGGCGCCTCCTGGGTCGGCTGTGGGGATCCTGAAAAAGAGGCAAAGACGAAAATGCTAATGGCAAGTTCCAAAGGGAATAGAGTTCCCACTCGCAAGAGGATTCTGGGGATTTCCCGAGAAGATGCGCCGATGAGAACGAGGGAAACTGAGAAGGAATCAGTAAGGTGGAGGGAGGTGGAGGGAGGAGGAGGGAGGACCTTTTAATATTACATGAATATCTTTGGAAATCGTTCCGAGAAGGGACGGAGCTTCGCGCTCTCCTTATTTCCTTTTTTTCCCATTCCGACTCGTTTCTGAAATTTCACGCGCTTCTTCCATTGTCAGTGATACGAGTCAGGAAGGTAAAAGCGATAGCTTAGGTAGGCACAAGGAGAGGGGGGGGGGGGCGGCAGGAGGGAGGAGGAGGATACGTATCCCAGCGCCAGCATCCCTCTTGCCTTTGTACCTTATTCCTTATCTTCATTCTTCGCCGCTCTCTTCGATTTCCTATCGCGTCTCTGCAAACGTTCCACCCCTGCGCTCCGGCCTGTATAAATAAGAAACGCAGCATCCCCAATTCGACAAGGAACGTAAGGGAGAACGAGAGGCGTCGGCGTCTCGCGATATTAAATCACTCTGTTTTTTTTTTCCACTTTCACAAAATTTCTTCCTCCTCTTCCCTACGTGTCTCTCGCTCTTCTACTTTCTCTCTCTTTTCCCTGTCCGATGCTCTCGCGAGGCGCGCAATTGTCACGCGACGCGTCATCCAGCATTGGTCCATCTCGAGACCTTCTCTTCTCGGAGCTCGTACGTGTCGTCGACAATAAGCGGCGTCGCGACGCCAGCAGCAGCAGGCGGCTACAGGGGAGGCTGCGAGCGTGTCGCACGTCTCATCGAGTCTATCAGCCGGGGCCATGATTAATCTTTGTTTCTGACTCTCCGTGCCAATGACTCTCTCTCTCTCTCTCTCTCTCTCTCTCACACACACACACACACACACACACACACGCACTCACTCACTCACTCGATAGGACACGTACAGTGTATGGAGATGAAACTTCGGGAGACACGTATCTCCGTATCGCTGTGTCACACAGCGTCATCTCCTGTTTGGTAAACCTCAGCTCGTCCTATCCGCGAGACTCGACTCGGTCGAGAAGACTGGAGCCTCTCGATCCGAGTCCGTTTTAAAAATCTTCGATCGATTAGAAGGAATTTCCTTGACACCGTCCCGACAGCACCGACGGCTCCATTCGATTTATTCGATTTATTCGATTTATTAGAATTATTGGATTTCGACAATTTTCTTTGCCGTTCCTCGACACTGCTTAGTTCGCACGAATTTCTGGAAACGGTCAGAGTAGCGACTTAGCATCCAAGAGATAAAACGAAGTCCTGCTCGTCGAGTGACGGCCGCGCGAATATCGCTGACATGGAAACTTCGCAGGAATCGCTCGGATGAAAAGAGGACGAAGGCGGCGCCGGTATTTTCTCGGCGTAAATCGAATTATCGCATTACGGGACGTGCTCGGTAGGCAGGTTTTTCGTGATCGTCTCGAGCCAACTTGGCAGATCCCTGCTGAGACTGAAGATGTCGCCAAGTTAAATGATAACGAGTAATTGATTATACCGGAGCGATTAGATCGGCATTGAAGGGGTAAAGGGGGGGCGGCAGCAGGCAGCACAGTCAGTGCGATGTCAGTCTGGCAGGAGATCGATCTTAGCCTCACATACTTTGCGCACACGCAAAAATCCTGGACTCTCCTTTCCCTCGGTTTGTCTACTTGTATTTGCCCGACACGCAACCCTGTGTCTCTGCAGTTGTCCTCGCCTCGCGGCTGATCCTTATAACTTTGCTCTGCGACCTATTAGCGCCCAATCAGGACTGATTGTGGGACAGGACTGGCTGGCAACGCGGTGCCTGCGTAGATTTTCACGCGATCCTCATAATAAATCGGCGGCCTCCTCGTCGCTAACTACGAATTATGTACCGGGTCTTTATTTACGTCCTGTCGACGGATGAGGGTGCGGCCGGCGGCGCACCCTTCCTTCATTTTCCCTCGAGACCTCGTCGGACTGTCCAGCCAAATAGCCAAACGGCCGAACAGCCCCCCAGCTCTGAGCTAATAATTCTTTTGATCCAGGCAGGAGGAACATTCGCTGGCTAAAATTGTCATTGGGCGACCCAGCGATCTTATCAGTGCAGCTTTTGCGTTATGATTAATGGCTCGAGCAACCCAAGGCCATGGGTATTGGGATTTTTGCGAAATATGGTTTCGCATGGCAGATTTGAAGTTGAAGAGGGTCCGGAAAGGAAAACGGAATTGGACCGAAGTGAAAAATAGTAGATGGCGAATGCGATCCTATTTCCTGTCACTGTTTTGGTCAATGGAAATCTGGAAATCTTATCTGAACACTTTTCACGTGAGGGTCCGAAGATGGAGTGAATGGCGACGGGTACTCAGAATCAGACGCGTGACCTGGTCTCTGGTCTCTCTGGGTGCTTATCGGTTCGTTGGAAAAAATCCAGCAGTCCTTCCACAAGGGGTGGGGGGGGGGGGGAGGCTCCAGGGTTTTCAGGCACGACAGGATATCACCGGATATGGGGAAGCTGGGAAGGAATAAGGAGAGGGGAGGAGGAGGAGGAGGGGGGCCAGCTGACTCCATTGGCTCCGAGGATGTACCTCTTATCAGTTCGATCGATTTCAGCCGGTATCCTGGAAAATGATATACCTTCCACGAAAAGCGGCAACCCCTTTGCTGTAAAATGTTCCTGCTGGATTGACGAGTGTCTTTACGTCAGCTAAGGAATCCCTGTTGGCTTCCTTGTTCCTATTTTTTTCCCCCTATTTCGCGCTCGAGCACTCAGCTGCGTCACTTCCTCATTCTTTCGGCGGAAGAGCATTGAGATGGAAATAAAATTAGCGCGACAAACCAGCAACGCATAAACGTGCGTGGCGTTTCGATCGGTCAGTGATCTTTGGAATGTGGGCGGATCAGCAGTGGGAACGAAGCTCCGAGTAAGCCGAATCTAATGAAAATCCAGATCAGCCAACGACGTAAGCCAAATTCGAGTCTGTTGTGAATGCCGAGTCGGGAATTCGGACGAGGTATCGCGCGCATAATTCACTCGCAGGAATTAATTCCCAGCAAAGCGATTTGTCCCCGATCGAAGGACTACTCGTTCCCCACGTGCGAATTCCCTTCGGTCTAACCCCGGAGTTTACCCTGGCTGTATCGCAGGGAAATTCTTCCGGAGGCACCTCGGCCTACCTGGTCCAGGCCCTACGTGTTCTGCATGCCATTGTTCTCCAACATCCACTGTCGCGCGTCACTTCCCGCGGAAGGTTCTGAACTTCGAACTGGAAAGCGAAGAGACGCTGGAGACGGAAACGGCCCCTTTGCACTCTGGCACCATCGTTGGACCAAAGGACTGTCGGCTGCTCCAGGGGCCTTCGGCGAGCTCACAGCACGACAGCGATGGAGATGAAGATGAGCAGGAGGGTCTATATTACCCAGTCAATTAGACTTTACGTGGCGCAAGCCCAGCTAAGTTCGTTTGGCGTGACGCGTCTACGCGGCAGAGCGCCAGCTTGTTCAGCAGGGGGGAAGTTCGGGGTCCAATATGCTGCCAGACTCCTGGATGTCGTGCCGATGATGGGGATCCTCGAGCTGGACCCTTGATGAGAGTGCCACCGCTGCGCATACAATATGTCCAATGTCTTCTCGTTAGTGTCTTTGTTGTTCTTAAATTAGGCCAAGTTTCCCTATCGCAGAAGCCTCACGAATTGAAGTGTCCAATCGAGAAGGCTCCTCCGCTTAAGAATATCTTCTCTTTCTCTTTCTTTATTGCTCCTGGATGGATCCGCACTTAATCGGCGGCGCGTCGCTTCCAGTCGCTTTGACTTTCCTCCGATGAGACTCGAGCTTAGGAGAAAAGGGAAGAATGAACAATGTATAATATAATAATATCGAGGAGGAAGCAGCTGTTGTGTCGAACCTGGCGAGAATCAACAGAGAGCAGTAGCGTGGCGCTTTCACAGTCGACGGGGCCACTTCCGCCGCCGGAAGTGCCGCAATTTCGTTTCCCGAATATTAATAACACTTTTTTTTTTTTTTTTTTTTTTTTTAATAATTGTCTTCCATGGGTTTCCTAGAAATCCTACGTCTACCTCTCTCTCTCTCTCTCTATCCTCGTGTCTCCTTCTCCGCGGTCTCCCACAAGTGCTAAGTTTTCCATCAGTGCTGATCCGACTCACTTGATTCTCTCTCGCTCCTTCTGCTTCTCGTGCTCTCGCAAATTTCTTATCATCGTTAGGTAGAAATTATCTCTTTAACGATCTACACTCATTTCGCGAGAAACATCACCGGCTGAATTTTCAGGACGCGGCCAATTACTCTCGCTGTCTAGTCATTTATTTTCGATGAGAAAATATCTTGCAAGCAAACGGAATAATATTTTGGTATTCGCGATGAAAAAGAAACGGATGTTTCGAACGGAAAGCGAAAAAGTTCGCAGAGCGATTAGGACGTTTGTTGCTTTAGGACGTCACGAGGTCGATCTGGTGAGAAGCCGCGTACGCATGTATCCATGCGGAATGCTTGGTCCGGTCTTCACGAACCAACCGTCGCTTCGTTTCCTTGGAAAACAGAGTCCCGCGCGATTAAATTTGACCGAGCGACAATTGCGCAAGCGGAAGTGACGCGTCATTCGCGGTCGACGTAAATCCGTCCGGACCAGCGTTTGACAATGAAAATGCAAAAGCGCCGGACGAAAAGTAAAAAAAAAACCTAAATAGGGCGACGTCGGGGTTCGCCGACCCGTAGCAATCGGCATCAGATGGAAGCTGCGCGGCCAAAAGGCAAAGAATATTATTTAATGGAGGGGGGGGGGGGGGTTCCCCGAGGATGATCCCAGCACAAAAGAAATCAATTGAAGAAACGAAGGAGAAACGCTCGAGTTAAATCGAATCGTCTCTCGGGACGGAAGTGCGGAAGTCAACTGTACCAGTGATAACGGACAAGTAAAAGTGTCATCAATGAGAACAGTCGGCCGAGTTCAAAGGGATGAACTTTGAGAGACACGAGAAGCCGACAAGCCGCGCGATCTTCTTATCGTAAAGCTGAAGTTGATACGAAGACGTCCCTGAGGAATCTAGGAGTTTTCTTTGATTTCGATGCCGCTCCAGTTAGCCTGGCACGTGGCTCTCAACCTTATCAACTTGAATTAAATTTTGGGCCGAGCTCTAGTCAACCGGAAGCGCGTCGCGCTTAGAGCTGTGACAGGCAGCTCAGAATGGGCTTTGTGGAAAAGTCACAGGTGACAGGAGAAATCGGCACAAGGAACAGTGCGCACTCCGATAAAGAAGTTTCCCTGCACCACCTGGCACTCGCTTTGCTCCGATCCTCGGATACCCTAAAATAATTCCCATAGGCTGCAGCCTATGCGAAATCACCGTCAAAACAATTCTGATCGATCAATCGAGAAATTCTTCGATTGAGAGATACTTGGATATCGAGGTTCTCGGTCACGTGATTCTTGTTTCGAGTGACGCACAATCTTGGAGGAGCGTGCGTTAAGAAGCGCCGTCTTGTTTGCTCAGTGAATGAAAAGAAGCTGGATGGCTGGAAGAAAGACTGAAATAGTTCCCAGCGGTGCTAGCCTCCTTCCTACTTCCGGCCTCCATTCCGGTTAAGTGTCGTACGTGTGGACAGCCTTTAAGGAGAATCTTCCGGCATTCGCTCGTAAGGCGGAACTTGGAAAGTACGAAAGTCCTCGCGAAAACTTATTCAACACGTTCTTGTCTTCTCGCTTTCCCATTTTCAGAGGACATCAGCGACGAAGCTTCTTTTCTTTTGTTCCTAAAGATGAAAGAACGACGGATAGGAATTGCACCAGGGCGAACCAAGGATTCCCTCGTGTCGCTCGGCCGCGCGCTCTGGCTTCGTGTACTTTGTACTCGAGGCATCTCTGCTTCTTTTTTTCCTTTGCTAGCCGCTGCTCCACATCGTGGATGAACCCGACCCACGGTCGCTTCCAAAATCAGTTTTGCACCGGAGCCTGTATGTGTGTGTGTGTGTGTTTGCTCCTGCGTTCATGTGGAACTATACGGGGTCCAGGAATGCTCTGGGGGAAAAAAAAGAACGGCGTTGACCGTGTTTGGCACCTGGACGCAGGATGAACAGGATGAACAGGAGGAGCAAAAGGAGCAAGAGGAGCAGGATGCGCAGAGCACGTGGTCCAGGTCGCAAGCCAGGATTTCTCGGATCTGTCGCAACGGTTGGCATTGCCAACATAGCCAACTAGTGCCGTCACTCTTTGCAAGACCGTATACGTACGGAGCCGAGTATAGGCACATTGGCGGCCATGAAAGACCGACCACGTATACGGGGTGTCTAGAAAAATGGGACTGTCCCGTTCCAGGGGGTGGATTTCTTACTGGAAGGAAGGCCGATTTCTCGGTAGGAATTCTCAAACGAAACGGCCTAGTTCCTCATGCCCTTATCTTCTCATTCATCCTGTGTCCCTTTGGTTATCACAGAAGAACTAATCGTCACAGCCGATAACCACTACGACGAGTCTCGAGCTCTCCGTGATAAAGTCCCTGGCTCTTGTGAAAGGAGCCTGATCGCTGCAAGTTACTACAGTTGCTGCAGCTGCCGCTGTCACTCGGCTACATAGTTTACGTTTGGGACGTTCGGGACGTTCGCCAACTTCGGAGAAACGGCCTGGAGGCCGCGGGAAAATGATTTTTTTTCTCTCTGCTAATACGTTACCAAGACTGAGACTCTTGCCGCGTCACAGCGCCAGTACGAAAGGCCAGTTGGTTTCTCGATTCTTAAAGGCAGTTCCAATCAGTTCCGATAGAGCGGAACAAAGGCAAGGCGGCAAGGCGATTCCGTCGCAGTTTAAACTACGTATCGACTGCACCGTACAAGGCAGCTACTCTGCTACGTTGCTGCCTTTAGCTTTGTCAAGGCGGCCCGATTTCATTTCGATACTTTGTCTCTTCTCCTTCTGCTCTCTTTGCTTTTCTTAACTCGCACTCCTGGTCTTCCGCTTCCCCTCGACTCGAGCCGAGCCAGGAGTTTGGGTCGAGAGGGCGCAGAGGTATCACTTGATCTTGGGCTCCAAGTTCAGTCGCCAAATGCCCTGGAAGAACATGGCTGTGGGGTTCATTGAAAAGGAGTTTATTCGAGCCCGACTTACTCGAAAATCGATCTGATCAATTCCGAACAGAATGTCAGTTCGATTCCATTCGACACATCGTCAGGCCAGAAGACACGAAGGGTCCAATATGCTGAAAATTTATGGATCACATATCGCCCATTGAACCGAAAGCGTGAGTGTCTTTTTGGAAATTTGGAGGATGGACACGTAGTTAGAAAGAGAACAATATTTTGAATATTAAAAAACGCAGCCAGGAAATTCTGAAGCTAAGGGGGGGGGGGGGGGCCACTCAAGGCCAAAGGGCGAGCCTCTAGCCTGGTCGCGGGACCCTCTCAGGCTCAGCGTGTCTGAGGATAAAGGAAGAAGAAGAAAGAGATATGAGATATGAAGTAAATGTAAAGGCGGTCGAACAGGGGGGGTTGGGGGGGGGTGGAAGGAGGGAGGTTCAGCAGCCCTTGATTTACATATGAAAGGGACTCCCACTGCCCTGGCTCGATGCATATCGGAGCTCCCGAAGGTTTGCCGAGGCTGCATTCTGAGAGCAGCCTAGGATCTTCGAAGCGATTCCAAAGTACGTAAAAATATTTCACAGGTTCCTCGGTTTCCCATTGGCGAGGCAACTGCGTTCCTCTGCAGGAACTGCAGATTGCAGATTAGTTTTCCCAAGTGATTTTTTTACTCTGGTAGTATCTCGTCCAATCAACGTGTTTGCAATTATCGGATGAAAGGTAGAAAAGCCCCAACGTCCCTGTAGGAAGCTGCGTAAGTGTGAGTCGGTAATTGAACCAAAGCAATTCCTGTATTTTCGCAAAAGGCAATGGACGCAGCTCTGGTTTGCCTTTTTCACACTCTCGCGCTCCCAAGCGTTATTTTTGGCAAAAAAAAGGCAAGTCCAGTTTCGCAATTCCAATGAATTTTTTTTACTCGTCCCGTTGACTCTGCAAATAAATTTTTGAGGAAAGTCGAGAAAGAACAAACACAGAGCGAATTTGGCATTGGAGCGGAAGTGCAGGCCAATGCGTGGGACGATTGAAAGGACGCTCTGCTGTTTGGCCGAACTGTCGTTCATGGAAACGCGCCCCCCAATGCTGCATTCGAGGCTTCTGCGCGCTGCGCGCTGCGCACTGCGCACAACACGCGCACCACATGCCTATCGGTTGCGCGTTGTGCTGATAACGTCGCGTGAAAGGAGGGTTAATGGATCCGTGTCGGTGGCCTGATAACGATGCAATTTACGCAACGAGAGTATCGAGCAAAGATACTCTTGGGTCTTTGCTTATCGTGCGCGTATCGTGTGGACGACCCATAATGCCATCAATGCCCGTCGTACTTCGACGGTGGGATCAGCAATGTTTTCGTTTCAGCTTTTAACTTTTTCTCTGCACTCTATATCTGTATGTATATCGTCGTCTTCATTTTTCTTCTTGTTCTTCGTTCTTTGTGCTTGGAAGCTTCATGGTGTCTCTTGACGAGGAGAAAATTTAAGAGAGAAAGTTCCTAAGTGACGAAGTAGAGAAAGGGTCGGAGAAAGGAGAAAAATGAATACGAGGTGAGCCGAACGAATTTTCGGAGACGGCGAAATGCTCGCCTAGACTAATAATCCCACTTTAGTAGGCGGACCTAATGGAAACAGAGAGGAAAGACCATTTCTCATAATCCTTAAGGGGCTGCGCAAATTTGCCCTCTTTTTTTTTTTTTTTAATCCGATCACGGCGCGGCTCGTAATCGTCTTTCCTTTTCTCGCCTCCACTCGGCGTTCGCACTTTTTTCGGAGCTCCTTTGCAATAATTCAGAATTTCCCAAAATAAATCGAAAAGTCGGACGCTGGAAGAGAGAGGAAAGATTTTTAATTATTGAATCACCGAGTAATCTATTCTGCTCCTTGTCCCAACAAGCCATTTGCAATTTCTGATCTCGAATATTTTCGAAGATTCGATTTTTTAATTCTTCCTTGGATCAATAGCTGTTGACGAGGGGGGGGGGGGGGGCAAGAGGGGGCAACTAGTCGAGGGCCTGGACGAGTGCTTTTCAAGGATCCACACGCCAACAGCTCAGGAAAGCGGGTTATTAATTTTCCAGGCGAGAAGCTTCTCCAGTAGATATTTAAAGTTTGCCCCGTTTATTAATGTCGGTTACTCGAGCCATGGCGTCGAGACGCGGAGCGTCGGAGAAATTACCTAACGAACTTTGACCATTACCTCCGCTGTATTTCTCTCCTCGGTTTCTCCTCCCCCTACTCGTCGTTACGCGAATTCGACCTTCATTGAAAATCCGCTGGTTTGTTAGCCAATTTTTTATTTCGCGATTAAATAATTTTCTTTGAGAATTTCAAGTCAATCTGCGTTTCAGGAAAATTACATCAAAGACTCGATTTCCTAGAATTTCCTGTCAAAGAGCAAGACGACCTCGGGAAGTGCGAGATTTTTACGAGAGACTTGGTAAAATTTTGTCGGCTTGCAGCAGATGATCGTCCAGGCACTTGGACCAGTCGCGTCGCAAGACTCGCTGCTGATCGTCCTTGTGCCGTTTTAATTGGCCTGTGTGGAGTTCAAGAGCGGCGCGATTAAGGGGACTTTACGAGAGCGAGAAGGAAGGTGACGGAGTCACTCGGAAGTGCGAAGCTTTCTTGGCTACGAGACGTTTCGTTTCGCTACTTCCTGGGAGCATCCGTCAGCGACAGCTGAATCGTCAGGCTGAGGAACGCGTCCTGCTCGGAACTTCCTGTCGTCGTCCTCGTCGACTTGGCTGTCCTTTCGTTTCCATTTTCTATTCTCTCTTTTCCTTCGATCTCCCGCTGGCTGCTCCCGGAAGTAGCAACCGGCCAATCATAGCAGTTGCTGATGACCTTTTGGGCGAACGTGGGCGCGGTCGCTCCGTCGAATTCAAAGATTGCAGATAAACGCTTTGCAAGCGCGGCTTAAGGTGCGACAGTCACGGAGACAAGTAATGCCGGACTGGACGGTCACGCACTCCACGCACTGTCACGCACTCGACTGCTTCCTGGAAAGAGTTCAGGAAGTACAGGGGAAAACGGGGAAGGATCGGGGGCTTTCGGAGGCTTTCGGAGACTTCGAAGAGCTAGTTAGAGCTGCCGTAATCTTCATGCATTTATTATTTCTCCAAGTGGTTCCTTTGGGCTGTTCTAAGCTTGCGACTGTTCCTTTACAATTTCCACACTTCGCTCGAGACGCACTCGGTTGTGACGAGACATCACGACCACAGGGAGCAGAGATCCAGGAATCTAGGATCTGCGGATGGTGCGTGAACGAGGCGTTCCTGGGAACCTAAGGCTGCGTACACAGGGAACGACGAGTCGACCAGACGGGGCGGGTCGCCAAGTTCGTTCACTCTGGGAGTGAGATCTAATTTTGTCAGTTAAGTCTCCGCTTAGCCGAAGGAACTTCCTAAGCCTCCTTTTCGCTTTCTTTTCCAAGACTAATTGGAACGGAGCCATCCTTATGTAACAATTACAATACTCTAGTAGCCTCGTTGGCGGATTGCGAGTTCCGAATTATTGAAAAATTAAGCGTAGTCGAAAATGAGCATTTTTTCTTTTTCTGTTGCAGCAAGACTATCTGATGCAGTTTGGCTATTTGCCAGAGAGCGACCGGGAGACCGGAAACTTGAGGACTGACGATCAGCTCATTAATGCCATCAAGAACTTACAGGTGAATAGACAATTTTCCGATACCCAGAGCCTGGGTATAGTGGTGGTACTTGGGGGTAGTGGGGCTAGGGGGGGTAGCGGGGGTGGAAAGCGGCGCTGACGTATGGAGATCGAGCGGATGAGGTTAGGACAATCATGTGGTTTTACAAGACGGAGCCAGCTCCATCATCGGGCAGCTCTTTATTCAGTCGACTTCAGTGTTCGCTTTTAAAAGAAGCCAAGATATTTGCAATTGAAAATCGATCTTGCACGATGCATTCGAGCCGATCGAATTTACATGAAAATCGATTTCGGTTTCGGCCCCCACGAAGTCCTCGCTCCTCGTAGCCGTTCATCCTCTTCCTCCTCGTCGCGGATGCTGCAGCAGAAATTAGGAGGCGAATGCTTCCCATTCTTGTCGCAGAAGGACATTAATGCAGCCTTTTCAATAGGTAGCCATGTTATTATGTGAATTTCTATGATAATTCACGTCGGCCCCCGAGCGTATCTTTTCAAACCGTGGAAGGAAAGACTGGAGCTAAAGAAGAAGAAAAAGAAGAAGAAGAAGAAGAAGAATAAGGGGCGAGGGAGAATAGATGAGAGGGTATAAATACGAAGTAGGTTGGGATTATGGGACTGGCGGGACCCGCGCGGGAAGTCTGATGAAAATGAGGATGTCCGATTTCCCATTCTCAGAAAGAATTGGACTCCATTCGTATGAATCAAGAATAACCTGAGGGCACTTTGCGGTAATTCGCGCCGGCTGATGGTTTCTCTCCAGCCTCGGTAAGGTGAAAAGATTCCCGGAGGAGCGTCGGTTGGACCTTCGACCCCTCTTTCTCCGCAATTCAAACTGAACCATGACTCCACTTTATTCATTTGCTACGGAAACGACATTTTCATTTAATTTTTCGTTTCTCGCACCCCCGAGACTTCCCACTTTTTTTTTTTTCGAAATTATCTCTTTCATTTTCAACGACCGTCCACGTCTCTCTCTCTTTTACACGGTCTTAAAAAAAAAAAAGTTAATTAGCTGTGGAAAACTAATGCGAGACATTTGTCTGTAACAGAGCTACAGCGGCATCCCAGTCACGGGTGAGATCGACGAAGCTACGAAGAAGCTCATGAAGGCGAAACGTTGCGGACTTCCGGATAAACTCGATCCGAGATTCTCCAGGACGCGACATCGACGCTTCACCGTCCACGGGCAAAAGTGGCCTCATCGCAACCTCACCTGGAGGTAAGTCCTGCGTCCAGCGCATTAGTTTCAGCATTCGAGGCCCGATGCATTCTGCTAACTCGTTTACATGTGCACGATGGATGGTGCAAACCTGCGTCCATTGTGCGCATTTCCATCGACACGCGAATCGAGCGGCGGGTGGGCGCGTAAATGCCATTGACATTGCTGGCAATGGGCCAAAGAAAGAAATGTTGGCAGGCTGGCCGGCGCAATTCTTGCCAATGGCGACTGGCTGACTGGCAGGAATCACGCGATATTACAATAACTAGATGGAATAAGAGTAACGAGGTGAAACGAGAGCGAAGAGTCGGGGCATTCGAGTGGTCGCCGGGTTGCCTGCTGCCAGGCGCTCCTGGCTCCACTCTGGGACCTTATATGGCCATAAGACTCGAAGGGCCCTCAGCGACGCAGCCAGAGTCCAACAGAGTCCAATCTTAGAACTATTGAATCTAACGAAGTTTTCTCATATTACTCTTGATTTCACACTCGATAACGCGACGGTATTTCTAAAGTTATCGAATCGTGGCCTGACTCGTAGTTAATGCTTGTCCTTGCGTAACTCCTGCACCTTAATATATCTGTGTCAGAGGCAGCCGAGATTAGAGGATACCTCGTTGAGTTCGGCAGCGTCGCGTCCTGTCATCCGGAGTATTTTCTTCTAGACTGATGTTGCAGGGGTCTTCCTATGGCGCTATTGTCCCGGGCGTGGGAGTGCCCTCGGGCACGAGAATATTTGACTTGCGTTCTTAGTAGCTACGGCCCTGGAATATTCAGTCAAAGACAAGGTTTGTTTGTATGCAGAAAGCGTCGCGACAGGGACGCACTGAGGAAGACGGGGCGGGGCGGGGGAGATAGAAGGAAAAAGAATACTCAGACCGTCCAAGACATATCGAGGGCGACGAACGCCGACGAACGTCGACGAAGGGCTGCCTGTAAAAGCTTCAGTCGAAAGTAAAATCCCAAATAAACTTTGTGAGAGAAGAGCAGGCGCGGCAGAAGAAGGAGGCACCAGTTCAGAGGATTCTTCGCGTCTCGTGACTTCTTGGCGTCTTGTAGCCTCCTGAACTATGCGACATATCAATCACGTTGCTGTACCGTTTTACTGCAGGGCAGAGTCGAAATGAATAATATATACGTTCAGCACTTCTTTTATCTCATGGTTAAAGGAGGTTATGATTACGAGAAGTAGGATTTAATTCGTTCCTCCTGGCATACTTTGACTTTTTCCTTAATTCGATTCAGCCGTCTTCAGCCCTCTTTCTCCTTGCCTGTTTATTTTCTTGGAACGTTTAATGAGAAAAGGAGAAAAAATTACGATTAAAAAAGTTCGTCCTCCAGCGACTGAGATATAAAGGTCCAGGTGGAAAAATGTAATTGCACATTGGAAAAGACGATTAAGCCCGTGCGTCGCGACTGGGTTAATTGGTATTTGACTCTGGCAACGTTTGCATTTATAACGAAAGAAGTAATAGTCCTTTGAGAGCTTTGAGAGACAATTGAGCTGTCAGCAACGGGAAAACTGTTTTACCGACACACACACGCCGAGTCTTAGAGTCATTCCCCCGTCAGTCCTTTACTCCGTCGTCGATGCGGAATGTTGCTTTATCGGCGTATGGCGTCCATCGGCGTTCCACGGCGTCCCACCACGAAGAACGAGGACGCACAATAAGAACAGCTGATTAAACAACCGTCGGGAAGTTAGCGGGGGAAAATAAATGCCTAAAAAATTGCTTCTTCAATGCTCCATATGTTTTCGTAATTGCTCCGCTGCTAATATGTAACGATTAATAAATATTCATTGAAACAAAAATTTTTTATTTCTATTGAAATTTCAAACAACCAAGCGGATTTTCATATAATTTTCTTGATAAATTAATTGCTCTCGATTTACTCTATTTTGCTATGCAATTAGTTTTTTTTAAGCATCTTTAAGTAACAAGTAAAATTTGATTTTCAAAAGTAAACAATATGATTGGTTCACGAACACACTTACGATAGCTGCATTCGCAGATCAGCCGAGAGATCTTCGAGCATCGTTGCCTCGATTCACTTTCAAACTCAAAAAACTGGCGACTAGACGCACTACTTACTACGTACTTACCTTGAAATTAAAAAAAAAAAAAACTGTGAGGGCACAAATGATGGGACGCAGCGGAGATATACTAGAGACCATACTCTTTCGAATGGGACTAATAGGAATGCTTAGCAAATGACAATTTTTTGAAAAACTAAAAAATTGGCGTCTAGACGCACTACGTACTGCGTATTTGCCTTGAATGTAAAAAAAAAAACCTTAAGGGTGCGAACCTGCAGAATCTCTCAGTAATTTATTGGATCTATCTATAAATGTCAAGAAGCTTTGAAATAACAATATTAATGAAATAGTAATTTTAGAAATGTGAAATATTAAATTTACAAATTTACCGACTAATTTAATGAATGATAAGACAACATGTTGTTGAGGCCACTTTCCACTCATTGCTAGAGTGGCCTACTTGCCTTCCAGAGGTATAAATTTTACGGAACGTACCTGTCACAAGTGTGTTCGAAAATGATCCGTAGATGTGTTCGCAAACCTATCATATTACTTACGTTTGCAATAGATCTGAGTAACAATAAAATTGTGCGTATTATCAGATGCAAATCAAGATCAATTAATTCATCAAGAATATGATATGAAAATGTGCTTTGTTATTTTGAATTTTAATAAAAACAAAAATTTTCTGTTTTAATGAATATTTATTAATCATTACATAGTAGCAACGGAGCAATTACGGAAACATATGGAGCATTTGAGGAGTAATTTTTCATGCATTATAAACATATGAATTTTTATTTTCCCACTCTAACTTCCCGACGGTGAAGTCGAAGTGAGGCAATTCGTTCGTTACCGACGCATATGAAACTTCTTGAACTGAGTTGTCTGAGACGACCGTGGCTCCACGTTCTGCGCCACGGCGCCCACGTCGGTACGGCGGTTTCCTGTTATTTGAATTAATTTCAAAGCACGTGGCGCACTCTCTGCTCCATTTGAATTTCCTACTGACAAATTGTCTTCCGTTAATACATCGTGACGTGCTAGTCCCTGCTCCATCAATCCTTTGATCTCCGTCCTCTGTGTCGCGCGCAGCCAGCGCTCCGACGTCACGCGGAATCACCTTTCATCTTTTGAACCTTCACTCGTTCAACATCATATGATGGCATCTAGTCTTCGATCTGTCATCGTTACGTCCTGCGTCTTCGCGTCTCCCCTAACGTAAATGAAAACAATTTCGAGGCACTTGGGAGAATCACGCGAAGCCCATAAAATTAATGGGACGAGCTGTAAAGTAGGCGAACGATTATTACCGAGTCTCGTTTGCAAGTGGCTTTGCTCCCATGTGTACTCGGCTTATTGTCTTTCGCTCCAAAGTGCTTCCGCGTGTGTTCAAGGCTTTAGCCTGTTTCCGGTCATTCCGTTGGGCCCTGTCCTTTTTCATTTTTTTCCAATTCAAAAAAATGAAACATGTTTTTGCCTACGAAGTCTCCCTTCGCCAATGCATATTGTGTACGCCTGTACTACTCTGTTTGTCGGTCATGTGATTGATGAGGATGAGCAACCCCCCTTTTCCACCCTTTTCCACCACATTCTATCCTATCTGCCGTTCTCGTCGTACTTTGGGCCTCCACTGATTTCATGAATCGCGAATGTCGGGATTATTGTGGAGCGACTGCCAGCGTGTGTGGCTATCGCTATCTCTCTCTCTCTCTCTCTCTTTCTCTCTCTCTCACTCTCTCTCGGTCACTGTCAATACAACTCCCAATACCATGGAGCAACTTTGCGTGTTAGACCACTCACGCCGAACTCTCATCCTATATTAAATTTTTTATTCGTGCTTAGGTAACGTGAAACGCGAAATTTCCTCGCTGAAGTCTTTGTTATGTGGATGTTCCTGGAAAAAAAAAAGGATAAAACAAAAGAAGAATCTCTATGGCATCCAGCCCCTCTGGCGCCGAGCATCAGGATAAAGGTTGATCCTTACCGGAGCGATTCTCCCGACTCACGTGTATTATTCACTGGACTGGCACAACGTGTTCTCGTGTATCGCCCCGGTGATTAAGTCGCGAAGATCGATCGACGGGATGATTTCACTCTCGAATGACTTTTACTTCGTGCTGCAGCGAAGCTGCTCGTTCGATCCTCTCGGTTTTCCTCATTAATTGTCGAGGCGGGATACGTTGGGGCGAATCCACGCCATTTCCTCTCGTTCGTCGAACAAGAGAAATCGGCATATCGGGATAGGGAAAAGCGACTTTGCCTTCGTTAGTCGGAACGAGCAGTTAGCGTCGCCGTCAGTCGAATTCTTTTTTTTTTTTTTTCTTTCTCTCGGATCATTCCGCCTACCTTAACTAGAGACTCTTTATCACCCAGCTCGAAATTTACGTGAAATTATTGAGCCCCTCGAGGGTTATCACGTGCCCGGAAGCGCGAGTTCCTGGTGCTATCGCAAGGACCTCTCATGAAATTTGGCAATCAGCAATTTGACGAAAGTCAAAAAAACGTAAAAGTAACGAGCGGAAGAACACGAGGGAATGAGCGAGGTAAAATTCGTTAATATTTTATTGAGCAAAATATTCCGCCGAAAAGGCCGAAGCCCGTGTCGCGTTATCAGTCGTCACTTTTATCTTCATGCGATCCTCCGAGTCTTCTCGGTTGTCAAACACACAAATTTTCCTAAGGTCTTCATTGGCCCATCTTCGACTCCATTTTCAAAGATATCGAAAATTTCAGCTGTGCAAACATTCCCCCATCCAAAGTATAATGGCCAATGGGAGAAAGTTCTCCTTGTGACTTTCTCCTCGACTCCCGTACAAGCGAAGAAAGACATTGCGTCAGCATTCTTTATCGTTAGTCGATAAGCGAAGCCACCCTGAGAATATTTTATAAATTAAAAGGAGAGCAGCGACCGAATCCAGCTGTCAGCTTCCTGCTCCATCCCTCCGGTAGCTACATGTGGGCTGGAGGATCAACCACCAGCCAGGACGTAGGAGGAATTCCTGCGCGGAGTCATTCGCGCTCTGGTCTTTCTTCTCTAGGTCCAGTTTTGCCGGAAAGAAAAACTTTCCCAGAGAAAGCTCGGTTAGTTTCCAGCATCCACTTTACGAGCTTCTTTGCTCTGACTTTTGGACCGTAACAGTTGTCGTTTCCAAAAGTCGATCTCGCTCTTGGAAAACCAGCCTTGTGCTCGACTTCACACTCGTTACTCGAGCAGAAGCACCCTGCAGAGGCAGAAGAACCCTGGACACTGTTCTCAGGAGGTTTCCAGGTTCTTTGGTTCCCAGGAATTAGCTGGGCGCACATAGAGAGCGGCGACTGTGAAAGATCGAAATTTTATAATGGCGAGAGTGAAGAGCCGAGGGGGAGTGGGAGGATTGGGGGGAGGGAGGCCAAAGCCCAAGCATCGGCTAATGAGACTGATTAAGAAAGAAGACATAATAGAGAGACACTGCGATAGTAGAAAGCGATGCTTGACTGAACAACGAGCAACTCAAATATTTGCCTTTCAATATTTTTCCTTGACTTAACGGATGCCTAACGCGAACCGGACGCGTCGGGACGCTCCCTCGCGACTCGCTAATGGCGTCGGGGCTTTCAAAGGAGTTTTCGAAAGAACGAACAGGGAAATGGCAAATATTGCGGTGGGAAATGAGTTCGCGTAATTAGATTACTTAAAAATATGGTTTCCCTCGTAGTTGAGATTAGGATGGGCAGAAGGGTGAAAGGTCGTGGGTCGTGGGTCGCGGGTCGCTGAGAAGGATGTTAAATTCGACAGTTGAAACTGCCTCGTTCTACCAAAGTGGCCCATATTCACGAGTCGATCGCCTTGGAATATCCACTTGGCCAACAGCTTAATGTTATCTGCATCCACGAGATCTTTAAAATAGCAGCAGGCATATATGGTGACGTGATTTTTCGAATGACGGTCACAAGGCGACTCCGGTTACCGATAAAGATAACGTTCTCGTTTCCGGGTCCCTTCGGGTCGCCACCCTGGTCAGAAACTATGCTCTCGGGTTGG
>JASANN010000467.1:378029-408605 GCA_031762395.1 Calameuta pygmaea
ATAGGGGGGGGGGGGGGGGGCTGCTCTCCAAGGTATTTGAAAACAAACCCCTGCGAAACTCGAGAGCATTAATTAATTTGGTAGCTCGTTACCAAGAACTGGTGGGCAGCGCCGTCGAGAAGTATAGTCGCGAATCTTTTGACTCTTTTCAGCTAATTCGCGTGTCGAGGTTTGCGAATAACTCTTTGCAATTTTCTGTTTCGCGTGTTTCTGGTGCAGCACTTGACCCGCACACAGAAGACACGTGATCTGCTGTGTGTGGGGGAGAGAGAGGGCGAGAGAGAGAGAGAGAGAACGGCCTATTAGAGTAGGAGAAGACTCACAGCTGGGACGGTTCGCTCTTTTTAATCTTTGTATTCGCATTCCCATCTGGCTCTAGTTTTCTTTTTGCATGCATGTCATTAATTATGCTTTCTGGGTCGTGAAAAGAGATTTTGAGAGAAGAGAATGTGCGAACGAGCGAGCGGGCGGAGAGGAGCCAAAGGATAAAAGAGCCGAGAGTGCGGGGTTTCGCGCGTCTCGGAGAATGCAAGGACGAAAGGGGTGGAGGGGGGGGGGGCGAAGAGTGTAGCCTAGGAGGCCGTGTAGAACACAAACAAAGCGAGAGACAATGGCTCCGCCATGACAACGCAGCAGTGGCGGCTCTTTGTTTCAAAGGAGAAATCCAGGGGTGACAATGCCAGCCAATCACATCGGATCGAACCAGCTCCTGTTTGCTCCTCGTCAAACCGCGTTCTCCATTTCCCATCGTCATAACCCATAAGCTTCCATACTCCCGCTCCCCCCCCCCCCCCCATTCCACTGTCCAGCCCTTTTCACCCCTTTATACTTTTATCCCTTTACTCTACCCCCCCCCCTCTCTCTCTCTCTCTCTCTCTCTCTCTCTCTCTCTCTCTCTTACCTACCCTTGTGTCCTAACGGCGCTTCTGCCCTTAAGCTTTCTTTCAGTCCGGCCTTCGGCTTTCAGCATCCAGCATCCGACAGCAGCACTTCTGCTTCGATGGGACTTTGTTGCTCAATGATGCGCGGGTTTAATTGCCGAAACAATAGAATTATTATTGTAGTGATCCCTCACGGAAATTAAAAGCCACTTGAGCTGGCGGTTCCTTTTACCTCGATTCTGAGACACTCCTTTCTCTCTGGTTCCCCTTTCTATAAACACGTGAGCCCACGTGACAGCCGAATTCCCCGGATGGTCGTCTGGATGTCCCAGACGATGTTTCGAAGACGCGCTTCGGCACAATTCGGCACAATTCGGGCCACCTCGGCCTGCCTGGACGCACTGCGGTATTAAAATTTGCCTGGATCGTTTCCATGCTAGAAATCGAGATCTGAGAAACTCGAAAGAATTCCATTGTTAGAATTTAATTTTCAAGACCACTAGACGCAGTAAACAGACGACGCCACGGGACGCTACGCGACGCCACGGGACGTCACGGGACGCGTAGTTATTCGAGAAATTTTCAAGTTCCTTTTTATGGAAAATATGGCGACGAGGAAGGCGCCAACCGCATGTCGGACTGTCACTCGCCAAGTAGCCACTTATTGTCGTGCCAGCTGCTTTCTCTTTCACCCTCCTCTTTCCGTTTCAGTCGTTTTAGTCGTTTTAGTCGCCCAAGAACAACAGGAGACGGAGGCAAGTGAGCCCCCGCCGTTCCCCCCCCCCCCCCTGATCCCTCATCCCTGAGCTCACTTTATTTGCCTTTGATATTTTCTTGAAAAAATCCAAAATCAAAGATACCTGCCCTTCTCCTCCTCCTTCTTCTTATTCTTATCCCAGTGGCGAGTTGCTTTCCAAGCCATTAAGCCGCGCATCTTCATAGGCTGGGACGAGACTACGAGAAAGAGAGAGAGAGAGAGAGAGAGAGAGAGAGAGAGAGAGAGGGAGAGAGAAAGCGAGTTAGAAGCCTGAAAGCAACTGACAAAGCTGTAGCTCCTTGGATGTAGCAGCACAGGAGTCTCGTTCGCAGGAAAGACTTCACCGGAGGATAAAGGTACATTACGTGCTCGTGATTGATCGCACTACCGGAGAAGCTTCTCAAGAAAAAAAAAAGATACTTTTATCCAGTAGCCATATTGGAAAGATAGGACAGGATAGGTTCTCCCGTGGATGGTCGGTGGGTGCTCAGGATGGTTCAGGGGTCGTTCGGAGCTTGGTAGCTACCAGCTCTAGGACTCGAGCATTATTCATCCTGCCTGCGTCTTCCGTCGGCCGAACTAGGTTCAGCAGCCGAATCAGCCGCACCAGGTACCTTCCCTGGTACACGTGCTTTGCATCTGGGTCCTGGCCGTCCTGGCCGTCCTGGCCGTCCTGGCCTTGTCCGAAATCTTTAAAGCAATGAGTATCAGAGGCGTGGGCTGTCCTCCCTTCCAGCTCCCTTCTAGCTCAATTTCAGCTCCGTTTAACTTCAGCCACCTATCACGCATTACAATGCTCTTTGCTTCTTTCGCCTCTTCCTCATCTCCATCTCATCCTCCTGCCCCTCTCTCTCTTCGCTCAACTTTTTACCTACTTAGCGTTGCAGAGTATTTTCATACGTAACCCTCTATTATTTTTCCCGGACTATCCGTGTGCACCCAAAGAACGGTGCTTTCCTTATTCGACAACTCCGCGCCAGACGCAGCTGCGACCACTAACCCTTTCGATCTTTCCTTTCACTCTTGCTCTTCGTCACTTTTCTTTTCTTTCCCACTTGCATATCTTGGCAGGCTGCGCTACCGCCTGGAAATTCTATATCCTAGCTGTTCTATTTTCACATCGATAGCTTTCTAAACATTTCCAAATAGTTTTGAAATAACAGAGGAGAATGATATTGCAGTCTCGCGGAATCGCTGCGACTTCGCAGCAGCAGCAGCAGCAGCCGAGGAAAGGATCCCTCCTCAAATTTCCACTCTCGCGGATTCAATCTGCTCGCGTGAAATAAAGGATGAAGAACGCGCCGAGTAATCTAAAGGAGTAACCTGCCAACTACTCAGCTGCTTGATTTTCTCTTTTTTATACGTCACCTCCGACACTCTTTTAGCTGCTCTCATTTACACTATGGTCAAAATGCACTACTGCCTGCCTACCTGCCTGGCGCTTCGACATCAGCCTTCATTATTATTATTCTGCAACGTTCGACTTTTATTACCATGATTCGCATACTCTGAACTCCAGAGGCTGCGAACCGTCGCGCACAACCGACCGAGTCCGGTCCTCGTGAAGGATCCAACTGATATCCACTTCAGCTCCATAGGTCAGCCGGAATCTCCTCGAATCCAGTGGAGGTTTTAAAATATAAAAATGTCCTCGAGTCAAGCGGGACGAGCATTTTTTTTTTTTACCACTGTCACAAGTTATGAAAACTCGAGTGAATTTGGCCAGCTCGCATTTATCTCGGATCAAAACACGTGATGTGTCGGCCCAGTATCAGGGGAAGGCTGGACTGGGTGGACTGGGTGGACTGGGTGGACTGGGTGGACTGGGTGGACTGGGTGGACTGGGTGGACTGGGTGGACTGGCTGGACTCTAGCCATTCGCTTCAGCACGCCGGATTAAACCACACCTTAATTAATCTTACTTTGCTCCGAAGGAACAATTCATAGCAGTCCACTCTGTTATCTGGCAATAGGACCGGATATTCATCGGTCAGCCAATCCCTGACACGTATGACGAAACGACATAGATATAGCAGGTTGCCAGAGGGGAGAGGCTTCCATTCAAAGGCCATATACTAGCTTTCACTTGGTCGAACTACTTGGACTACGAAGAGCCAGAGATCTGGAGACAACCGCGTCCTGGATCGTTTATTCAGCAAGAACTTGGAGAACGTTAATTCGCTGAACTACCAGTGGGACAGGTGGGACAGGTGGGACCGGTGGGGTGGATAAAGATACACGTGGAGAAGCCAAAGGAAGACTCGGCTCTCCCAGTTTCCCTCCGGTGATAAAGATACAGAAGCTGGGAACAGCAACAGGAATAACGTCGACAGCAACAGCCGCTTTGGTTCCCATCCTGAAGTCGGGAGGATTTTTGGAATTGTCCTTGAAGAGCGTCTAACAACCTCACAGAGGAAAAGTCTCAAAGGGGGTCCGATTATCCTCGATCGATCGGAGGGAGGATCGCGTGGCTGAGAATGATGGGGAATAAGAATGAGAATAATGGAGGATTGAAAGTAGCTAAAGTAGAAATGGAAATACGAGGTGGAAGAAGAATAAAAATAAAAATTTTGAGACGACATGATGAATTGCTGAGGTCGACCCCCGTGCATCCATTTACGCGAGATCAAATTTCCGATCTAGAGAAACACACGGGAGGATGGATCGACGATGCGCGCTGGGACCAGGAGGGGGAGGGCCTAGGGGGGGCCCTCTTCCCCATTTTCGATCCTCCAACTTCAGGATCTCAATCTTTCTTCCAATTCTCACTTTCTTACCGTAGCTACAGGTATATACCTCCATCAATATTCTTTTTCTAATCAATTTTATCACCAACTGGGCGGCAGATATTTTTTAAATAATATATGTACACGTACATACCCTACGCATATACATTGCTTTCGCCAAGACATCGGGACAACCTATAATAATATATAATTTAATAATAAGGATAATTTAGGCTGAGGTAAAGAAGTGCCGGTGCGAGCGCCGGATGTTTTGGCGCAGTGAGTGCGCGGATGCTGGGATTGTCGGAATGCGATAAGTCGAGGACCAACGAGGGACAAGCAAAAGGGGAAGTGATATCCTGAAAAATTCCTGTCCCGGTTCTACAGGACCTTTCAGTGACGGATGTCATGACCGTGTGCCGCCCTAACCAAATCGGAAGAATAACTGATGGCTCTGCCTGGCGCCAGTCGACTCGCCCCCAGATTCATTTCTCATGAAATTACAGGCCGCGCCTGTTAATCTGACTCTGGCTGGGACTCGCAGTGCACTCGATACGACTGTTTACTCGTGGATGGTGTCAATGACGATACTCATCCGTTTCCTGGCTGACAGAGGCCCTACGTGCCGTCCACGTGACGTCGCACTGAAGTCATCAGGGGTACCAATGGCTCTTCGGCTCTTTCAATGATGCGCAAACGTCTAGTACTTTTTGTCCGTATTTCCCTTCCGCGGGATGCTGGCTCCCTGAATCCTGCATCCAGGACCTCCGGATTACGAAGATTTCACACAGGGATTGCTTCCTGCCGATTCTGGAAGTTAAACTAACGCATCCCTTTCGGATCCAGAAGACCAAAAATACTTGGTAACAAATGAGCAAGGAAATCCTTTCCCGTCCTCGACCCTTGAACATACCCTTCGCATCAGCCCCCGGAACATCCTTTCGACGCAGCGGCCTCCTATCGTTATCGGAACACTTTCATCTTGTGTCCGATGATTGTGTCTTCCTGGGCTTTTAAATAAGAAAGTGATGGTTGCGTCCCGCCAGTCTATTTCTTTAGTTTTAGAGTTCGTCCTTGTCTTATTTTTGCGTATCGAAGTCTCTTATCCGTCGGTTCGCGCTAATTCCATCCTGTAAAAATATCTCAAAGATCGCCCACTTGAAAACATATTCTTCTCATTCGGCAAAGACAGGAAATTGGCCTGTCTGGATACCGGAAGAAGTTTCGCATTATCCATGGTTACGATGTGGTAGCGAAGAAGAAGAAGAAGAAGAAGAAGAAGAAGAAGCGAAGGAACAGGCAGCGCAAAAGAGAACAATAGTGGGAGGGAGGACAGGGATGAGGATGAGGTCGCACACGTCGCTATCTCAACATCCGCCTAGCAATAACTCAGAGGAAAAAAATATCAAGAGGAGATACCAGACGCGAACACTCTGTTCGGTTCTGTTACGTTCCGTTCCATTCGTTCGTGTCTGTGTTGCCTCGATAAGAGACAATTAGCGATAGGCAGAGACGCCCCTAGGACGCCCGCTCGACTCTACCGGGTGTCCCAGGAGTTTAGCTAGGACCTCTGGCGAATCCGAATAATCCAAAATGGTCAGCTGCGTCCATGTTTCCTGCCACAGTAGCACGTGTTTCCTGGCTTTGGGCTTCTATGTTCACGGAACGACAAAACTTGACAGTTCCTTCCACGTGACCCTGGAGAGATCGAACCCTCGGAAAACCATTCGGATTGGACCAGGGAGAAATTTTGTCCGCTACTCTGATTAGGAATGAATCTAACGATTTGCCCAATTAAATAATTGACCAGGAATCTATAGGGGAATCTAGTTGATCATAAATATGACATTTCGAGAATTGTTATCTTCTTCGACGAAAATCTCTAAACTCTTAATGATGATATAGTAAGAGCGGTCTGATAAGAAGTAAACAGAGGATAGTTAAAGATTTCGAGAATCAACAGTAGATCCGGGAAAGAAGGAGCTGCTGCGGCGCTAGGTTAAGGGCGGTCGATTAGATTTGGTGCATTTGGTGCATTTGGTGCATTTGCTGCGCTTATTGAGCTTATTGCGTGGACAGTAAGTCCATCTATGGTGCGTGAGCGACGTTACACGTATGCGAGAGGTCTGACGCAAATACGTATACCGGGTGTGTCAAGCAAGAGGCAGAGTTCAGTTTCGGAGGACGAAACGCATGCGCGACTAGCCTGGCTTCCACTCCCTCGCGAAGATTCAGCGCTCCGACGTGGAGCGACGCGAGCGTCGCGACGGAGCCTAGGCCCTTGCTTGAGCTTTCGGCTGGCTCAGTTCTGCGGCGCGTCTCACTCCGAACGTTACGCATCGACGCGATGAATCCTCAAGGAGATTCAGTTTTACGATTCTGGGTTCCCAATTGCCATCGTCTACGCTCTTCTCCCTTCCGCTGGTCCATCGCGAGAGAAGCTGCGACACGATCTTCTATGTTTCTGATAGTCGCACGCTCCGGCGGAATAGCAGATCACAGATCGGCAATGGCAAGTCTTCTTTTATTCAAATCTATTATTGTTTTGCATCGGCTGGTAATAATAATTTTTATTTTTTTATTATACGAGAGAGAGAGAGAGAGAGAGAGAGAGAGAGAGAGGAGAGAGAGACCAAAGACTTTCAAAGATTTTTGCAGTCACGTTCCAATATTAAGTAAATAATATCCTAAGGACTGTTCCAATGGAGCTTCGTTAATGTACTTTTTCGATTATCAAAAAAAGGAAAGTATAAAAAGCAATGAAAGTCCTTTCACTCTAATCTCTCTTTTTCCCTGCCGTTCGAGGTGGAGACGCACGTGCTACGCGTCGTCGTCAGTCGTCGTCGGTCGACGGCAGCGCGTGATTTAGTTGTTTTTTCTTGCTCGGCCAGTCCTAAGGATCGGCGCTGTTTTTATCATTCGCGAGGAAACTAAGAGAAGCCAGAAACGAGGCTCCCAGTGTCGCGCGAACAGCCAAATAAATAATCTGAGCAGATCCGACTCGATATCCTGGCTAATCCTGTTGTGTTTCTCCCCGAGCGGAAGCTCATTGAAAAACAAAGGAGCGAAAGCTTTAAATCGTGAGGGCAGCCTTGGGCCGCTGATGAGATTTCCTCTCGCAACTCCTGAGGTCGCTTTTTTACGCGGATTCCTAGCTGCTCCTCCTGAGACGCGCTGGCTGCGTCCTGAATGCTCCCCCTTGGCTTCGCGAAGGATCGGGATGTGCCTTTACAAAATTTCCATTTCAATTTCTCTTTTGGCTTCCTTCCTTTAATCTGCTTATCATTTACGCTTAACGAGATAAACGAAGGAACTTGTTGCCAAGTTACGAGCCCAATTATGCCCTCGATATTCCTTAAGTTTTCAGGGTTGCCTCGAGATAGGGATCCCCCTTGTTCCATTCTATTCGACAAATGGTCCATATCACTCAGGCATCCAGGAGACGAGTTCTTAGAAATGTGCATTTTAAGCTTGATGCAGGAAAGGGAGGGGGGGAGGATTCTTAGGCCGGATTCACACGAGGGCGTCGCCAACCGCTGTTTTTAGAGGATTCTAGCTTTGTGTCTCTGTTCCTCGTCTCAATGCCGTAACGTCAGCCCACGCTCCGCTCCGCTCTCAATTCGTATCTCCTACGGAGCAAACTGTGCTGCCCCCGAGCGGTCCGCTCCTTGGGCCGCCAATATTTCTCTCTCCCTCTCTCTCTCTCTCTCATTCTCTTTGGATCTTTCGCTTCTTCATCCGAAATTAATTCCTATCCTCAGCCCCATCGTTTTAAATTCTTACTACTATTTCCTCTGATATTTCTATATTTACGAGGGAGCGTTTGGGATTTACAGAAAAATATAATTTTGCCTTTCAATGATTGAATCCTTAAGATCCTGATAGCTCGGAACGAGAAGGACGATATTTTTTTTAGCCGCAGTTCACATGCATCGTCCCCCGCGAACACACGCTGTGATCTCTGTTATCGTTAGGATTTACGAAACACGACTAAAGCGGATGTCATAGAAATCCGAGCAACTTGTTTGCTCCTTAAAGAAACTGAATCTTAGGAATCATCAATTCTATTCTATTAATTGAACGAAGTAGTAATTGCACCAGTAGGTTTGCAACGTTCAGGGGATTCAACGTCGTTTAATGTCCCCATAAAGGGAGCGATCGAAAGTTCCCCTAACTTTTTATGAAATTCGGAGCCGGTTACAAAAGCATGCAAAGCTCACAAAATAGATAAATTCATGATGAAGTTGACAATGAAAATGGACTCATTTAGTCGGAGGCCAGAAGGAGGCAGATTAGACAGGAGAAGGCAGCCGGCAGTGGGTCCCGCAGGATCTGCTGACCAGGCCAATCGGAACACGAAGGACTCACAGTGAAAATTGTCCTTAGCGATAATCCTTTAATCTTTATCCTTGTAAATTTATTCGAAATCCGTATCGCATGTCCCGTCGACACGGATCCCTCGCGAGTCCCTCGAATCCTCCTGGCGAATCAGGATCAGGGGGTTCGCAAATCTTCAAAAAGTTTTGCGGGAGTTCGACCACGTCTTTGGGGGGAAATTATTTCGGCGCTCACCGCGACAAGGTGCTCGAGAGGCTTTTAAAGCGCGAAGGTGCGAGATGTCATCAGGCTATTTTAGAAGTTTTAATGGGATCCGCGCTCTGCAAAGTGGCTCCACTCTCGACTTTGCGTCTCCTCGGCCCCCCCTCGCCCCTCGCCCCCCTCGCAGTCTGGTCGTGATTCGACACCCTCCAGTTTTCTGCCACTCAGTAATTTTACATTCTTTCTCGAGGCTGCTTTATTCCACGTAAGTTTCTCTGCGTCAAGCGAAGCAGCTTTAAGGGTTAAGCAAACAGAAGACGCGATCGTCTTACTCCGAGCAGTTCCGCTCGCTACACTCGACTCCCTAAGCTCGAGAGTTCCCTACCTAACATGGGCTTAACATACGAGTACAGTATCTCGCGCTGCAGATTTGTGCTAGAAATATTCTTAAAAGGCAGCACCAGTTTATCTACAAAATCCAACCTCCTTCTCGGTACCTCAATTATTTTTTATCAATGAATTTCTATTCGCTTGACGTCTTTCAGCAGCCGTCGTGTAGCTGCTGGTCCTGACTATCAAAAACAGTGATAGTCCTTAGATGGTTTTTTCTTTGAGAAAAGGATCGCGGGAAATCCCGGGTGGGCCTTTCCGTAATTCAGTCACTTTTTGGCGATTCCTCCTGCCGTCATCCAGTAGTTAATATTCGTTCTATAATTCCACGTGTCTTGCTACTCTGATATACGACAGTTTTTAATCTTGATTAACGGCAGATATGTTGGTTATTTACTCATGAGTATTAGAATCGCGCAAGTTTACCCTATGGCGGTTCTCGTAAGTAAGATGAGAAGGAGCAGACAGAGGAGACATTTAGCCAGCCAGCCTACCAGTGTGTGTGTGTGTGTGTGTGTGTGTGTGTTAGGGGTTAGAAATTTATCTGTCCCATAACCTAAGCAAACCCACAGAGCGTAAACAAGGTCCTGCTCAGGCTCACTCGACAGTCCCTTAGCGACAGCAGCGTTAGCGACGCCAACGAGCCACATGTAAACTTGCCCTGATCCCCCGTAGCCCCTGTTCCACGTCTTCCTGCCACACACGTCCCCCTTTAGAATCTTCAGCTCGCTCGGGAATTTTTGCTCGCGCTGACGCGTCCTGCTGGTCGCATTAACTGGAACAGAAACGGAACTAGAGGCGACGTAAATTTAGTCTCGAGAAATGGCGAAGCGTCCGAAAAAAACACGGTGGGGAAGACAAATGACGCAGGACGAATGGCGGGCAAGGATGATCCTTGGAAGAAAAATTGCGAGGAGCGTTTAAACGAAAACACAAAGGGCATTGTGCTTCGTATACGGGAGCATTGATAAGGCTGAAGATTTGGAGCCGCAGGACGAGAACTCATGCAGCCTCCACGCATGGAGGTGAATTCGCGCATTTCTACATTCACGGATCGGAATTACGTCGCTGGGTTCGGAGGCCCATAAATTTGTATGCAGTCCGACTGTGACTCGTGTCCGGAATATCAAGGCTAATGCCGAATGCAGAGGAAACTGGAGAAAATCGGCCTGCACGCTGCAACCTCTTTTTTTTTCTCATTGCCTCATTGCCTGATTCTCTGACTCTCGGAAAAAGTCGTCGACAGCCTCCGCAGCGCCAAGGACTGTAACGATAACGACGCTTCCATTTCCAGCAGGTCCACAGCGAGCCATTCGGTTATAATTCGCTTGGCTTTAGCGGATGCAAACAAGCGAGTTGAATTGTCCGAGCGAATAGCGAAGGCTATTGCAGCTAATTGTTTTATCAAGCCAATTACGAGCTACTTCGAATTGGAAGAGCTTCGTCCTGACAATCGCTACTGTACTTCAATTAGCAGGCCGGTAACGTGGAAGCCAAATAATCGTGATCAGATGAGGAAGAATCGAAGGAAAGAGAAAGTGGGGGGAGGGGCGAGGTGAAATTTCGAGGCATCTCGACTTGTCGCTAACGACCGATGTTACAGCTGTTGAGACGTATCGGTAGTCGATAGAAATTGGCGTGTCTCGTCCACATCCGGGAAATTGGCGATGCGACGTGTGAGAGACAAGTGGAAGAGACGCTCTCGAATGCAAAGCCAATAGCAGACACAGAGCTGCTTCCTGTGGCTGCACGACCTAATTGCTTGAAAGCCCAACTTAGCTACACATATATGTACGGCAGGTGAGACAGCTGGTGGCGCAAGCGCTGCGCTTGGCCGCGACGCCTAGGGAAGGTCGGAGGCGCGAAAAAGCAGAGGAGGAAGAGGATGAAGAGGTGGTAGAGGCGGGGCGGGCGGGGGAGAAGCTTCGCTAAGAGATGGGCTTTCAATTAAATTGAGTCACCTATTGCCACTGGAGGAGCTTCCACGCGGCTGGGCCTTCTTCTTCTCCGGAGCCATTAGGACCATCAATTTAGACGGCTCCTGGCTCGTGGCTCCTGGAGCCGCTACTTAGAACGGGGTCGGCGCGCTTCCATATCTTGGCTTTCTCAAAGGGCACAGTGACCTCCCTTTGAGACCCTGGTAGATAAAAATGATCCAGCCACTTGGTTCCCATTAGCCCCCAGCAGCATCGTACCGAAGATGCGACGTCCATGGGCCGACGCCGTCACTCCAGTATCCTTTCTTGGCTGAACTCTAGCTCCTTTTTTCCCGACTCGGTCGACTCTTCTCTGGTTATCGACTCGCCTATGATAACCGTCGACGAGAGAATTATCCGTGGGTCATCCGTACGGTAATGAACGTCGTTCGTCGTCCGCGAGGACGTCGAGGACGTCGAGGACCAAGGCAACCGCGACAACGGTGCCCCGATCGTCAGCTCCTCGCCACGTCACGCGAATTACATCGACGCTTCACCATTGCCAAGCGCACGCTGTCTTGATTCTTAATCAAAATGTATTTCCAGTGCTGGCAACCAGTGTTATTCTAGGAAGCGTTCCACTTCCTTGACAGCTCCTCTTGTTCGATCCAATCGATACGATACTTGAGACGTCAAGTTAGACGCGGAGGCTGCTCTACGTTAGTCAGAGATATCGGCTTAGCAAATTATCGGGAAATAATACTTCCCTGGGGGATCTGACGAAAACCTAACATTTCCTGGTGTTCTGTTTTCTCTGCGCTCTCACGGAGGAGGTCCTATCGCGGACCCTCCGCGTCCAGACGAGCCTCTCAGGTCCAACTGCTTAGACGAGCCGCGACCATCGACTCAGCACAACGAGACCCCCCCGTACACGTGGTTGCTGGTCAAGGTTGACTGCACGATGCCGCAGCGGTGGAGGGGGAGGAGAGGGGGGGAGGCACGAGTCGCCCGTGAAATCTGGCTGCAAGCGCCTCGAGGCTCCGGACCGGCCAACCCTGCACTTAGGTGCTGCTCAACGAGTGCAAAGTTGATTACGTTAAGGAATGCGCATTGTGCGCTGCACGTTCAGCGTCGCGAGAGTCGCTGATCGTTAAACTCTTCTAGGTGGGTTCGCCCTTAACGTCTCTTGACGTAGCGTCGTCTGCACGTGCACATAATTTATTTGGCACCTTCTCACCTGCGCATTTCCTGAACCCACCTTCCAACAACCGTAACGCAATGCCGCTCAGTGGATTTAGCACGCATCTGCACGAATTGGCCGAAAGGGAGTCTCAAGAGAGCGGAGGATCATTAGGCAGCTTCGGCTGGGACTCCAGGTGCCAGGTGCCAGACTACCGGAACACAGCGCGGGCGCAAGACAATCTGCTTGTTCTCACATTCTTCAGTCTCTCCCATTGAGCCAGTCTTTCATTCTATTCGAAATGGCCTCCGCTCACGCCCGTGCATGTGTGATCGTGCGAACTTTGGATTCTTTTTTTTTTTTCTCGGAGAATCATTATTTCATCCCGTTAAAGGAAGATTCCATGGCGTCCGTACATAAATTTTCCACCCGTTTAAGCAATTCGCATAGTCTTACTTGGAATTCGCAGCATCCATCTAACTGCGACTCCAAGCCTATCTGGGGATCTAAGGTTAATAGATTGAGGTAGCAGACCAAATTAAATATCAAGACCGAGAGCATTCGTTGCTAAGGACGCGATGACTAATGAGCAATTAGCAACAGCTGTTTTACTCCGCTATTCTAACTCCGGTGCTATAGCGACGGTTTTGCATCTAGTTTCCATTTATCCTTAACATCCCTTAAATTGATATCCGTCGCGCTGTAACGCCTAATCGCACTCTTTTTATCTGACCAGAATTCCATCTGAACCGACGCCCCCCTCGTGAGCTTCGCTTCGTCTCCAGACGCCAACGCGATGCTCGGCTCTTCGTAGTTACGACGTAACCTAACGTTACGCAGCGCTCGACCAGGGTCAGTAGACCCAGTGGAGATGCCCACGAGGTACAGCAGGCTGGACCATTCGTGTCAAGCGAGGCCCAACATGACCTACCGTCATCTAATAATGATTGTTCCTATAAAATGATGCTGATAAAATATCGTAATGAGCAATACAAAGAATCTGGTGAATTAAAACGTGTACAGGCGACTGCGCCTACAAACCGGAACAAGCAAACATGCGAATCGAAATTACATTCACGTGAACCCGGTAAATCCGCAACCTCAGCCGAAGGTCGTAGGTCAGCGCGGAATGACGCAATCGAATTGCCCAGCTGGAACGCGACCTAAATTCGAGCCGAAGTCAAATAAATCTTTTGGACAGGCTAATGCATGGGCAATACCTGTTTTCACGGGTTAATTAGCTATTAATTATCTCGTGATAAGGACTCAACGTAGGACAGTCCAGAGGAGTTTAATCGAATGACCAAGGACGAGTCGTCGAGTCGTCCTTTGAAAATCGAGTCAGAATCCTCCCAGGTCTTGTTGCCTCTAACAAGTAATTGAGTTTCGGGAAAAGAAGCCGCTGCAGGCTTCGACCGAAACGACCCTGACGCTTTTATCACGAGGAAGACTCGTACGGCTCCCATCTTCCATTCTTACCTATAGACTTTTCAGGGATTCGCTTTCGCGATTGCGCCTGCGCATTGCACCTGGTATCGCCCGAAGGAATTAAAGAAAAAGATTGCCTCCTTATCGCGTAACTGAAGATAGGGTCAATTAAGGCCTCAGCTCCTTTCGCTTTATAGCAACCATCTCGATCGGTCGCTCGGCGACCTTCGGCCACGAATCGTTTGCGCGTTCGACGTCGATACCGAAGGTGCTGCGCATCTTCAGTTGGAAGGGAAGCGCGACTGTCCGTCTAGTAACTGGACACCACGAAGCGCCCTATGGCTTTTTTGATAAGCTCGACTGCACCTCCCCCCGCCCCCCCATTCGCCCTCCCTGCCGAAATCCAATCAGCCCCCCCTTTTGCTTCCGCAGGCGCTAGCGGCTACTTTGCCTTGGCATCGACCTCTACCCAGTCCCACCTCTACCCTCGCCTCTGCACTCGGCCTACGTCTTGGGCTTTTCCTTCTCCATCTCGCAAAAGAATAGCTCAGGTTTCCAGTCGAACTCGAGCTCCGTCAACTACTTGTCATGCTAACCAGCGAGCAACCCTCATCCCCTTACCCCTTGGTCTTCTCTTCTCCTTTCGACTCCTTCCGACTCCTCTGTGCAACTAAAGGCTGGAAGCTGCGGCTTCATCGTAAGCATCGTAAGCATCCCACTGAGCCTAGACTCTGGTAGCCTTCTCTTTGAATGCGCATTCCGTGTACGGCCGCACTCGTGCTATGTATCATCAATGCCAGCTCGGATGATCAGTGCTACTGTAAATGATCGCACGACCAAAGGGTCAAAGGGTCACTGCGGACGAATGCCGCTTTGGCCGGCAATGAGAATCGTCCTCGCTGGTGATGCAAGTGGAAGAAGAGAGACGGAAGGGGAGAATGCAAGACTCGAAAGTGAAGTGCGGAAATAATGACGCGGGGGCGTGAACTCACTCAGCCTGGGTGTGATGCTAGCCCCTTCGAAGGGCCCAAGAGGTCATCACAACCTTTTTGAGTGAGCGAACGCCTCCGTCCCATCGCCGGCCCAGTCTTGGACAGCTTCATTCTTTGCGGCGAGCGGAAGTAGAGAAGCGGGCCCGGAAGACGAGAGCCAACAGTCGAGAAGAAGAGGAGAGAAGAACCAAACGCTAAAGCTCTAACGTGTTGCGAATGCGGACCCAGGACGACGTAGTTCAGAGAGCACGTGGCACGTAGCGACCCGTGGATATGCAGGAACGTGTTCATCTCCAGTTCATTGATTCGCGGGAGCATGGGATAGTGTATTGATTAGGAGTCACGAGAATGGCAAGTAGAGAGAGAGAGAGAGAGAGAGAGAGAGAGAGAGAGAGAGAGAGAGAGAGAGAGAGAGAGAGAGAGAGAGAGAGAGAGCAGAGAGCAGAAAATGCGAATAGATGAGGGCTAAGCCGAGAGCATCGCACACAAAGTGAAAGAGGAAGTTACGGGGTCAGCCGGCGGCGCTCTGCGTCGAGACGCCTAATAAAAATGCGAAAAGCAAGAACAATGTCAAGGCGAGATAGGGAAGCTCCCTTTTGTCCTCGGATGTATGTATAATGCGAGCCATGCGCCGTATTTACGATGATCGATGGCCGACATTAACTTAATGGTGTCGATGCGGCTTAAGATAAAGACTCTACAGGAAGGAAGCTGCGTACGGGCGTCTGTGCGCCCAACCTTATAGACAGACTTTCAGATTGATGATGCTGCGCCGGCCGTTTCTACTCTACATCTTTTCTTCTCGTTCCCTTCTCTGAGCTCGTCTGCTCTGCTCTCTCCTACCCTCTTTTTTACTCTTCAGCAGGACGTTTTGATACCGAGAGCAGCCGGCGGAAGACGGAAGACGGAAGACGGGGAAGGTAACTGCAGATCCCTTACGAACGAATCGGCAGGTCGCTCACTGCTGTTTTACGAACTCTTTGTATTTTCTAGAGCCCCCTGTCATTCCTTCGTCTCTGTCTATCTGTCTCTCTGGTCGCGCTTCGTGCACTCTTATTTCGTTCTGGATCTCTCAACATTTCTGCCACCCTTTGTTTTATCGAGTTCGCTGCAAGTCGCAGACTTCCCAACACAGCTTCTATTTTGTTGTTCCTCATTTTCATTTTCTCCCTTTTCCTGTTTCCGTCGTTCCGACTTCGAAGGACAACAGGCAGGCGGGCAGGCAGAGAGAGTCTTTGGCATTAAATCGGAAATATAGTGGAAAACCAATAAAGACGCGACGTAAGGGCAGAGAAGCAGCTCGCTTTCCTCTTCATTGCCGCTTCGTTTCTTTCATATTTAAATGAAATTTAAGAAAGCCTTTCATTCTGCGCGGCTCTCTTCATCCAGACGGTCGCGCCCAAGTATCGAGTTTGAAACTTTGCGGAAGGAGTCATTGGAAACGTTCCAGCATTTCTGAATAGGGTCGCGACCCAATTTATCCCTTGGCTTTTTCCCCTTCGACCCGTTCGTTACCTTATTTCCCGCAGCAGTCTGTGCCAACTTGGTTACAGCATAATTCGTTCCTGCGGTGAGACTCCCTGCACCATCCAGCACAATCAGCCTATTCCATTCGCTCGCTATTGATTCCTCCAAATGAACTCAGTCGACCGTACAATCTGCCGTTCGATCCTTCTTCGAGAAAGGACCCTTTTCGTTTGAGCAGCCATTCGAAAAATAACTCTCGGATCGAAGGTTCGATATTTGTTATCTCGATAAAGCTATCCGCGTGCAGTGCAAATGTTGACTCTCGTTGTTACGCGACTGAAATGAACTATCAGCTACGAGAGTGACACCTACGACGCCAGCTGGGAGCCCAAAGCTTCCCGCACTGTTGCCGCTCGCTCCGAAATTACATAAACAACTGTCCTCTTCGGTTTTCGGTTCGTTGGGCGAATCGCTGCTGCGCCTCTCGGTTGGCCAATTAATAACCAACAGTTGGGCAAAGATTATGGCTCCTACCGTGGGCATTTTTTTTAGCCACTTTTTCGCTTCTTCGTTTTTTTTGACCGACGCCGTCGACAGGACGTGACGCGTCGAGGATGCTCGCGTGTCAATGGACGCGCTAAGGACACAACGAGACGTCGACGTAATTGAGAGGATCCGATTCTCAATAAGGGCCGATTGATGAGAATGCTCGAGATGCCAGACTAGAAGTCACACGAGGAGAGGAGAGAGGAGGGGGGGGCGGGGGGCGGGGGAGGGTACATGCCAAGTGGAGTCAAGTGGAACAGGCTCCAGCATGGCGGACAGTCCCACCATACTTCTGGCATCTTGTACAATTATTCTTCTCTCTATTTGTCACGCAATAAACTCCTTGGACATTTTTTCTCAAGAGAATTGACCGTCTCTACGCAGCACTCGGCACGCATCTGAAACAACGTGGATTGCGTGCAGGTTGTGCGTAGCCTGTGGAACGCTAGATAATAATCTTCTTCTCTTTGTTTGACTAATTTTCAATAGTCTGGGAAGTCATCAGAGGGATGATGGTTTCAGGGAAGGTAAAAGCGCTGCCAGAGATCAACGATGTCATTGGTGATTTAGTTGAGTCTTTTCCTCCCTGTATCTATCTCTCTCTCTCTCTCTCTTTCTCTCCTCTTGTTATTCATCGGTCTATAGGTGATTTCCTATGTCTAGCGACACGCTGCGATGCACAGAAATAATTGAGAGCCACGATGCAGCGTTAAATAACGATACGATATTCACTAACAATAAGACTGTAATAGCAGACTACGTGACGACCAGCTGAGACAATGGAAGCTTTTTGCTCGTGATCAGTAAATTTGAGAATAAATGGAATAGATACGGTTTGAGGAAAAGGATAGTCATTGATCCAGAGCAGCAGGATAATTCGATTGCTGTGCTGACTCCCGGATCTGCCCGATCACGTGGACCCAAAAAAGCTTCATAGGTGGTAGCACTTTTCGAAGAAAGTCAAAGCATCCTGCTCAAAGCCAGGTAGATTGGCAATTCCATCCGTCGACGAGAAGGAGGATGGATCCTGCCGAACGGTGACGCTGACGTTCAAAGCGCCGCCTGTCGGGATCGATTCCAGCATCTTTTAACGGATCCCAGAATGGATTCTGTTTCTCCGCGAACTTCGAACTTGAACCTTCGACCTTCGATCTTTAGCTTTCGAGTGGCTCCCATCTGGCCTCTGCAGCGAACACGTTTGCGGATGATGCTAAAGAAGCGACTCCATGCGAGACCAATCCTGTGTAAAGTTCTGATATACAAAGCCGAGGCGGCGAAGGGTCCGTGAAGTCGAGGGCTGAGTCCACATGATCTTCAGGTCTTTCAATTTGATCCCATCTCAGGTCCCTCTGCAGTGACCTTCAACCCTCATCCACTTCATCTTATGTCGGCCTAGGTGTGATGCGCATAGGAGACTTTCCTAATGGAGACCACGAAACTTCTCGTTCGTACTTATCAGCTCGGGTAGAGCGAAGCTCTGAGCGAGCATTGGGCATTCGGGACCGGAAGTCGTTAGTTCGCGTTTTGCTTTTTGGTTGGTTCGTTCGGAGTGTCGCTACGATCTCCATATAAATATGCAAGTGGGACGTAGTTAAGGAAGATCTTCCGCATCCAAAAGCCGTGCTGGTTCAGTTAGTACGGTAAAGACGTCGCGACGCTACGTTGGTCTCCGTTGTCGAGTTTGAAATTCCAGCCAGGACCAACAGTCATAGCCAAACGAACCTACGGGCAACCGATCGAGACTCAGACTGCTCGGAGACGCAGCCATCTTTGATCTTGTACCTTAGGCTAATAACGCATTTCCATGTCGATCGAGCGACCTTGGGAAATTATTTGGGAATTTCGCGCTCCCGCTCGCTGCTTGGACTTTTCCTAAGGTTTGCCTCCAGCCGCGCTTCCTAGACGCAAATGATCTGTCACCTTCCCTTTCTCTTTCCTTGGCCTTCTCGGTGGATGAAACAACAAAAGAAAGTGATGACGAGAGGGGAAAGCGAAATGGAGACGCCGAGCGTCGACTGGTACTCGAAGGCGAGTCCCTCCTTCCCGCGTGGCTCACGCAACGTCGAGGGACGTCGTTTGGGTCAGGGGCGCAAGAAGAGGGTTAAACTCTCGAGAGGCTCTCGCGCCAGTGAAAGTGCACTTGAAACTGAATCTCTTGTGTCTTCTGGCGCAGCCTCCACTCTTTCTCTCCCGTCCTCTCGTGGGGCGCCGCCCTTGAATCCACTCGTTCGGAAGCTGCAAGACGTTCCTTGCACGCACGCACGTGCATTTGCTTGCGTGCGACTGCACACTCTACTCCAGGCCCTACTCGAAGCTCTCCAGACCTCCAGACCTCCGAGCCACCGCATCCTCAAGGTCCGGAGCTCTGGAAGAGTGAGGAGCTCAAAGAGCCAAGTGCAGCCTGGAAGGGCAGCAGCAGGGGGCCACAGGCACAAAGAAATCAAAGAGTCCCACGAAAGTTCCCTGGACAAAGGATCACTCGCTACTCTTCCGCACCTGGAGGCTGCTAGCCCAATTCTTAAGTCGCGTCGCGACGCGCGATCCTCGCCCCTTGAGACGCCTCCTCCTCGCGTTATTCCGGACTTTACAAACTTTTTGCTTCTCTCCGCAGAGTTACATGAAATTCCCTTAGCCCGAGATGTAATGGCAGCAACGCGAGGATCAAACTCTGCTCGAGGAAACTCCTTTGCTTCGAATCTTCCTTCGCCAGAGTAACCAAAATGTTGACTACGGCGGATAACTTTTCCGATTATTTCGCGAGTTTCCTCGAGCTTCTTCGGCATCTCTGCTTCCTCTCTCTCTCTCTCTCTCTCTCTCTCTCTCTCTCTCTTTCGCTCGCTCGCTCGTAGAGAGAAAGAGAGAGAGAGAATTCTCTATCCAGTTTCCACTTCCCACTTGCCACTTGCCACTTCCCACTTCCGACTCGGCGCATCCTACTGGTCCGATCTCCCCAGGGCGCAGCGCCTTATCGCCTGCGTTTCTCATTCCGCAACGCGGTCCCATCTGCATTTTGCGGCTCGTTCGATTCCACTAAAAATAAATAAATCTCCCCGTCCTATATCGTCCGAGCAGCTCGTTCCCTCCCCATTTTCTTTCTATTTGCCTGAAGGTGAGAGCCTCGGGATCCTCGGAAGAATTTTCTACAGGAGCTGTACTCTTGTTTTTATCGCGCTTCGATGAAACCTTCGCTGAAACTTTGAATCGATATCACGAAGCAAGCCTCTTGCAAGACTCTTGTGGGCAATAGCAGCTACGGATGCAGTTCAAGCGCAAGATCAGAAATTTCCATTCCTATCGAGACTCCTTCGCTTCCGGTTCCACTTTCCGGTTGTTCTTAGCAGGCCCTGTCGGCTGCTGCCAATCGACCGAGTAGGACCGAGTAGAATCGACTAGAATCGACTAGAATCGACTAGAATCGAGTAGCCCTCTTCCAGCCGAAACTTCACTCTACTGAATGAAGGAATCGGAAGGCATCCGAAGGCATCGGAAGGCAGCAGCCCAATGCTATGTATATGCATTTCCTTTACGAGCAACGAAATCAGCCGCCAGGGCAAAAATCTGCGAGAGGTTGAGCTTTGAAGGAGATGAGAGATAATATTTGGCCAATTCCCCTTTAACCAATTCGATCGAGCGATTCCAATGATTACCCAGAAGCTTTGACCGGTAGGGGAAGATCGAGATAGCTAATCGTGCAGCCAGAGAGAGAGAGAGAGAGAGAGAGAAATGGGGAGACGGGGAGGCGAGTTCAAAGGTCAGGAACATCAGTGACTCTCGACTCCATTTCCTCTTAAGAAGGGAAACTTCCTTCCGCCGCTACTATCTTCACCCGGATGTCCTCTTCTGTTCTGCCTTTGCATCCTCAAAGGAGCCGTAGGAGGACAGAATCGAAAAAGAGAAAGGAATGATAGTGTAGCGCATGGCCACGTTTTCTTCTTTTCTCCTTTTCTACGGTCTTTGCAAGGAATTTCTGGGCAAAACTCAATCGAAGATCGAACGAACGGCTCGTAAAGGATTTATGTGGAAACAAGTGGACTCACTCAGGCCTTCGGGTAAAATTGAAGCCCAAAGCCTGCGAGATCAGGGAAATACAAGAATATCATGTAAGGAAGTGAAAACATTAATGTATCGAGGAGGATCAAAGTGACGAAAAAGAATCGATATCTTCTGTCTTCTCTCCTTGTTCCTTTTATCCTTTGAACTCGCCTCCTTTGCCTCTTTGACCTTTTTCGCGTTTCATCGACTCGCAGTTGAAAACCGAGCACGAGGCAGCCGCTTCTTCTCGTTAAACTCGCCGTTCGTCAAAGCGAATAAGGATCTCAGGATCTCCTTTCAGAAAGGAAATAACGACGAATGAGGATGCTAGGAAGAAAATAAAGATAGAATGGACCCAGGGAAATGTCAAATTTCTAAAAGCCCTCTTTGCCGCTAAATCAGACCGAGTGAAATTCCACCAAGAGGATCAACATATTAATGTGAATTGCAAGTGATTCCGGCTCGTCTACCGGAGACGCCGACCATCCTGCTGACTCAAAATCCATTTTGAAAAAAGCAATGCTCCGCTTAAATTTTTAATGTATCCACTCACCTCGCGGGCTTTCAGCGAGATAATTCAATTTTATACTTTTTATCAAACTTTTTCCGCGTGGCTGCTAGTGAGCCGCGCAATCTCGAATAATTGTGAACGTCGCTGCTACCGGTCAAAGGTTAATAGCGATAGCTGCACCTACTCTCGCACTCGAACTTACAAAGTAGCCTCTGCCAACTGCCAACAGATACATTCACAAACTGTCACGTTATTTATCACCTGGTATGGATGAGCCTCTCCGTTAGAGAATTATTTACGATTAGAGGAAAAATTTGTATGTACAAGACACAGGATAAGCCAGGAGTACAACGTTGAAGATTTGCCGGGAATGAAGAACGATTCCGGAAAAATTTGAAAATAAAGAAAAAACGTTAATAGCAGTGGCGATTTATCGATAGGAATATCTGTCTAAAGATTTGAAAACCGTTGCTAAGAAGATAAATGAATGGATGTTCCAAGGGTGCGATGGACCCAATTAAAAGGGATGATGGTCTCGCAGATCCGTCCTTCGTTCTCTCGGAATTTTAGAGACCACAGACGCTGCAAACCTCCAACGTAGCGGGTTAGTCGTATAGGAAAGTCATCGTCCTTTTGGGATCCCTGAATATCGAACCTGGAACCCGGAACCACTATTAGTTTTGCACGATACCTTCGTAATATCTGAAACTCCAAAATTGCCCGGACCCAGAATCCCCTTGAAAATCATCCTTTCGTGAGAAATGAATCGCGATAAAACAGATTCTGCCGTAGCATCTTCAAAGTTCTTCGGAGATATTTCTCAAGAGTTCATTGAACGGGGCCGATGTAGTTTCTGGCTTTCCGATTGTCCGGTCCTCTGGTTCTGTCGGACATGCAGCTCACAGGAATTGGATTTCAGAAGTAGCTTCTAAGATTTGCATAAACTCGTGACGCGGCTGTCCATGGAAGACTCGAGTAAAAGTTTAAGACGAGACTCTGTTACGATGTCCAGGCGGCAGGATCGCGTCCTGAAACTTTTTCTCGCTCAAAGAAAAGATTATTAAAAAGTATCAAACGCAAAAGATACTTTCCGTCTACGTTTCGTAACGCAGTCGAGGCGAATACGTAGCCCCTCTTCTCTCCGATACAAAACGATTTTCACTGAGCTCAGGAAAAAGAACTTCCGGCTGTTGGATCGAAACCGCGAATGCATCATCGACACTGAACCGGAAAAAACAATTGAAACTCACAAAAAGTGATTTTAACTCGCGCGCTATCACGCCATTGTCCCGTTGCGGCGAACGCCTTTGATAGATAGCAGCGGGTCAAAGGGTTGCAAGGGAGAGAGAGATAAGGGATGCTAGAAAGTTGCAACTGAAAGATGGAATCGCGTCCGTTGGGTCCGCAAAGCCTCTTAGGTCTCTTAAACTAAAGGTCAAAGTTTGAGGAGATCGTCGCTCTCGCTGCGCGACATTAAAACTTTGATCCTGACCCAAGGGTCCTGGTACTTCCGGTAGCCCAGGAAAGCAGGTTAGGCTGGAATTATCAAATGGGCACGTTGATGATCCTCCGTGTCTGATTACCTCTTGACCATCCTAATTCGGGAGGATCCTTCCTGTCTGATTGGGAATTTGAAAATCAGCAACTTCCTGAAGAACCGCCGACAGACGGACCGCGTGCGTTTTGTGTTTTACGCTGTTATTTATTTATTTGCCGTTCCCTCCTCCCGCCCCCCCCCTTGCTTTCCTCTTGACAACAGCCACCCGGAAACCCCGCGCAGATCCGGGACGATTTATCAGATTATTTTTCTTTGAATTTGTGGCGCATTATTCGGTAGGGAAAGAACGCAATAAATTGGCTTAAGCTGTAGTGTAGGACTGAGGTCAACATGGCGGCCGTTGGCACTGAATCATCCTTACGGAGCCCCGCCTTCCACCAGATTATTTATCATTTTTTTATGTAACACGCATCAACGTCCCCACGTATCTTTTTTCTAACATCAGACAGGAAAACGTATCTACGTAGCTTATACAGGATGGCGCAGACCTTCGACCTGCCTACCTGTCAGACTGATAACTTCTCCTTTACCTTCTTCCCTTTGTCTATCCTCTCTACCTTCCGCTCGCATCAACTCGTCGAGTTCCGTTCTGATCGATAATTGTCGCCGATAGCCATTATCAGCCATTATCTCTTCGATGTATCGATTGACTGGCTCTTCTTTGGCAACGTCCGTCGCAGTGAAAACTTCCGAATGATTGACTGAAACGGCGGAGGCTCCGAACGCGAAGAAACAATTGCACTGGGACGTGTCGAGGTGCCAGTAGCTGCGGTGGGCTGAACAATGGAAAATTTAACGAAAAGCCAAAAGCTAGTAGGTTTAGAAGTGAAACTGAGAATGAGCGTCAAAGAGACGAGGTGGCCGAGTGGTTAAGGCGTTGGACTGCTAATCCAATGTGCTCTGCACGCGTGGGTTCGAATCCCATCCTCGTCGAATTTATTTTTTTTTTTCCCCCTCTTTCTCGTTACATGCAGTCCTCGAGAATTTTGCAAGAATCAAACGAATGCAAAGGCTGCTGCAAGCGACAGGACGGGACTCGGAGAGGCGTCGACAAAGAACTCCTCGCTGGGAAGGCCGTTTCCGCTCTCGTTCCTGCTCTTTCCTCTTTCCGGTTCTCATTTCGCGGCGACTGACGCAATCGAGACGCGGAGGAGCCAGGCGAATGCTGTGTTAGCAACGTTAATCAGGCATATCAACAGTCGAATGGTAAAGAGTAGTGCGCATCTGGGGCAGGAGGCTCTGCGAAGGCGCGTTCTTGCACTCTCGAGAGAATTCATTCTCGTTCGTTTAATCTTTTATTTGAGAACCAGAGCGCGCTGCTCTGCGCGCTATCGCACGCGATAAAGGGTAACTGTGCGGCAGCGCTCCTCTTATTTAACCACACAAACTGAGTGCATTACACCTTTTTACAAATTAATCAGACCAGGTCTGCGTGTAAAGAAGAGCGAATTAAAAGAAAAAAAAAAAAAAAACGGAAGAGCCAAGTATTTACCTCTGGCTTCAACATTGTCTGCCAATTGCTGAACAATATTTGTTTGTTTCACTTACTACTTCTATAGGCATTTCCCACTGTAGCTCTTGCCTCGTCTCCTCCTTGTCTAACCTACAGGCCAATCGATCCTCTGTGTCATTCGGCCGCATTCCTATACTTCGTTCTCGCAACTCGTCATTGTCAACGTGCTGCAATTTCCCGAACCTCAAAAGTTGACTCGATCGCTTGAAAAATGTATGACGCCATTAGCCTCCATTAATGAAATTGATTGAATGCCGCTCGACGCGGAATATTTACCCGCTTCCGTGACACCGACTGGCAATTAATATCGCGAAAGGGATCGTTCGAAAAAATACCGATAATTCGTAACACTGGACTCTTAAAAAGAAAAAAAGAAAAATAAAAGAAAGGGAGGTTCGTGCTTTATTATTAAATTCAGTGCACCTCGTTAAATCCTCTCCCTCCCGAATGTTCTCGTTCTTTCTTTTCCCACCGTAGCCTTTGTCATCGCCGGCGCCACTGTTCCCTGCCTCGAGTAGAAACCTTGAACGGGATGGCTTAGAGGGGCTGCTGGGGGCTGGCAAGGGGGGGAGCTTGCTTACTCGCCGGTTACGAGCAGCTCCAGAGGACAAAAAAGAAAATGAGGGACTCTGTTCCTCGCGAGGATGATGAACTTAACGGAGTATTTTCTCTATCAATGGTATTTACCATTTCTCATAGTTAGCCTATATACGATGAGTCACGTTCATCCTGAACGCCTCAAGCCGATTTCAGCTCGCGAAACGACTCCGTCACTTCCGTTATCGGGACTCAATGAGTCGAAGATCCAACAAACACGGTTAATCCGAGGATGGTGCAAAAAACGGAGCCAGGCATTTTTTTTTTTTTTTTCGGGCAATGGCGGCGGTTCACTCGTACGTGTGTGCATGTATATTCATGAGTCCCGCATTAGGATGCCGGATCGAACCTCAAAGGTGGTAAAGTACACGTACGAAGGTGCACGGGACGGGATGGAGGGATGACCAGCTCGAGTGCATCGTGCATCCATATTCATAGAGGGAGTAAACTGCCCTGTCACGAAGCAGCTTCCTTTCCCCTTGGTTCCTCATCAATTACACTGACAGCCGCGTCCGCATTCTGCAAACTACCTGCATCTATGCTTATTTCAAATATAAAGGTTTTTGCGATGCGACGGTAGGGACGCGCAGCATTAATGTTCTTCAAAGCATTAATTGACACGTGTCGGGCGCAAGTATTGTCAATCGATGAACCATTGGAAATTTTTCAAAAGGAACCGAGAGAGACTTCGTCAGGATGAATGGGAATTTTGAGTAGGCAACTTCCGTCTTACATGGTTCGTTATCATTGGTCCCATGATCCAATCGAAAATCTCTGGAACGTCTTCGTTGTGTCCGACGCTGAACGTTCTGCGACCTTTGGCGAGACAGGCGAGACAAACGTTTCGAGAGGCGTCTAGAGGCGTCTGGGGACGTCTAGGGGCGTCGCTGCAAGCTCTGAAAGGTGGTGAGCCAGTCGAAGACTGTCGCACCTTGCGGCTCTCGTTGCTGCACTTTGTGTCTCCGTACAATATATCGAGGGCATAATACAGCCACTTGGAAAGCACTTGAGCAGCCAATAGGGTAATTAATTCAACGATCTCCCACCTTCTTCCCCACTCCCCCCCCCCCCCTCTTCCTCCTTATCCTTCCCGATCGAGAGGAACTCAGGGATCCTGATGCTGCGACAGGAGCGCATCGCATTTGCTGATAAATTCTGCTAATAATTTTTTGGACCTTTCGAGACACATTCGTCCACGTGATCAGGACCAGGTCCACGTACCTGGTCCAGGTGTTTTTGCTAAACGTTGAAATAATTGCGCGCTGGTCGTTGCTCTCGCGTCACATCGACGCGACCACCACGTCACTCCAATCCAATTTCCACTAGTTTTCCCGCCGAGAGTCGCACCAGCTCTTGACTATCCTGGCTGGATCGAGGACTACGCAGATGCCTCTCGATCAATCGGCTGTCGAATCAAGAGAGAAGAGTGGTGAGATGCAGAGAGGAAGAGAGGAAGCGTAATGCCTGACTCATCTTCCGTGAAGAGCAGAGCGTTTCGATAACTGTCAGGTGCACGACTAACGGGAGAATATTCAGATATTAGTCAGGATTTTTACACCCAAAAGTTGTGTCACAGGGGCGGATCACTGACACGCATTGGGAACCCAATACAACTTCACGTTGAACTCCATGTTATAATTTTTACTCGGATGCCCCGCGCTCCGCGCCACACGTAGCCTGGAACATTCTAGAGGCATAAAACACAGGGGCGGATGAAGTGGCGGGGGGAGGTGTTGACTGGGTGAATACAGCGACGCAGGTCAACGTTAGTCCAGCATCAGGGTCGCACGAGCCTTTGGTACTTTAGTTAACAGGAGGCAGATCGTTCATCACGGGAGGTCGTGTCCTATAAAGAGTATAATTCTCCCTCGTGACGTCACCATATACTCTCATACGAATATCTCTGGCGCATCCCTCGTCATTTTTCAAGCCCGCGACTTTTACACAAATTATCAACGAGATGTCCTAACCCGTGTCACGTGTCACAAGCCTAAAGGCTACCAAACAAATATTCATAAACTCGAATTGTGAGTCGAATTGCCAAATGACTCTTTCCCTCTTCTGCGTCTCGCGACGTTGTACGTTCGGTTGCAGGTCGATCGAACGAAACGGGTGCTCGTGCACTCGAGCTCAAAGAACTAAGTCGGGACTTCCGGTGCGTCCTCGTGTGATTGCGGTTACCGTGGCGAATATCGGAGACCAGTACTTTAATCTGGACCAGCAATGGTCTTCCACTGTGCTCCTGATTACGGGGTCCCATCGAGGTGCTTTCTTTCTGCTTATTTTTCTCTTTTCATCCCGTTCACGGCCTCCTTCCTCCTCCTCGTATCTCCCACTTATTTTACGTTCCCATCGTCGCAACTGTGCAGGCTGGAGTCTAGGATTGCAGCAGCTGTGGAATGAGAGCGCGACTCGTGGCAAATGGTTGGTCGACCCGTAACGCAAGGAAAACGTAGAATTGCCTAAGCATGAAAAAGAGCAACAGCCATCGGTAGAAATGAAATCGTTGAACACTGATGGGAATTAGGGAGAATTGGAGACCCAGCGAAATACTTTTAGAAAAATAAAACCTTTGATCGCTCTTTGAGTTTTATGGAAAGAAACGAAGCTGCAGTCGGCTGGTCAGTTGCAACGACCTTCCGATTTGCTTCGCAAATCCCTACTCCACTTAATCCGATCAGCTTGCATCTTCCCGTTTGGCAAATACCTGTTTGGTTAAGACTTTTTGCAAAAAAATTAGTTCATTATTTGAAAATGTCATCAGGTCTAGTGCGCATGAGGAACGACGAGCAGATTCAGATTGTCGATCGCGAAATGTGTATTTGTGCAGCTCAAAGTGGCGTTTTGAGGAAAGTTCAGGCTAGGGGTTGGTTCGTAGGGACGCAGCTGGAGACTTTTCAGTTAATTCGTGAAAATAGCTGATTCAAAATTTATAGCTCACCCTGCTCGGCGCAGATTGGCAGCAGCAACCTCTCTTTCCAGAGGGTTGCTGGTCTGCTTAGAAGCCTAGAAGCCTAGAAGCCTAGAAGCCTAGAACCCCTTTCTCATTAGGACGAAAGGGTAGCAAAGAATATGGAAAATTGGATGCCCTGTAAATATTCGAGTCACGTTCCAACTGCGACTCCGACTCTGGAATATCGGAACGACCGAAGGAACAAACGCTGCTCCGCCACTCGGGCTCCCCTTTTGAAGCACGGATAAGGAGCAGATAGCAGCTCCTTGTTTCCTAGCACATTTATTCCTCCAGTTCTTATCCATCGGACGTGCCTTTGGGTTTCTTCGAATTTCCAAAACAAACGACCCCTCTGCAGGCTCCCAGTTTGCTGGTTTCACCGTCGTGACGTTGGGCCAACTCGTTGCCGAAAAGCATCACGTTACAACCGGTTTCCCAATTTCGCAGCCACGGAACAGCCTGACTGCACGTCGGCTTTAATTTCAAACACGACCAACGCTCGGGCTGGTACTTTGTTTATTCGGAACAATGACGGCAGCGGCATTGCATGCTGCGCGTCTGGGAAAGGAACGAGTGGATATGGACTGGAGTGCGCTTGCTGGTTCCACGTTCGAGGAAGGATATTATTTTTTGAAAAAAAAAAGCAAATTTAATATCGATTCTCCAAGTCACTTTGTTCCCATGATCATCGGCAAAGCATTCGCGACAATAATTCCTCGAGCTCCTCCCTTCCCTCCTTTTCCTCCTTTATCACCTTTTTCCTCCCTCCCTCCCTCGCCTCGTCAGGTCCTAAAGAAAACACATTGGATACCCGCAGACTTGTCGACCATCCAACATTTCCACCAATCGACCAACGTCCTTTCTCATCCCCAAGTAGAGTTCGAAAACTATTGAAGACGCGCCTTACCCGAGTGCGCACAATCTGACGTGAACTTTTTTTTTCATCTGATTGCAGCCTACGAACGGAGCAGCCACGTGGTCTGGAACCGGGTGGTGTCCGTCAACAGCTGAGCCGAGCCTTGGATCTTTGGGCAAAGAATTCGAAGCTCACCTTTCAGGAGGTTAACAGCGACCGCGCAGACATTTTGGTCTACTTTCAACAGTGAGTATTCCGAATTCTCTTTACTACGCCTTGTTCTCCCTTCACCTGCGCGGTGAACCTACCTCCAGAAGGACGCTCCAGTTTGAAAGGAGAAACGGACGGCGCCGCCGCCGCACCTTTCCAGTCACCGAACATTTGGAACAGTAAAGTGCTTGAGCTTAGCAACACTGCTGAGGCCAGGAGGAGCTTTTGCGGTCCGCGCTAGCTGATTCTAAGTGCGATGGCTACGTACCGTCGCGGCGCCCAAGGTACGAGCGTCCTAGAACTCGGGTACAGCGTACGTGCCCGACATCTTGAATTTCGTGCGTCTCAGGATGATCACGTCATGGTCCTCGTAGCTGGGCCGCCGGTACGATTGTCACTGTCTGCTCTGACAATATCCTGGCACTGGATTACCAGGAAGAGACAGATCATTTCGCATTGGCGAATGTGGATCCTAAGGGCAAAGCATAATGAAGTCTCGAGTGGGTAGCCGGAACGAAAAGAACCGAAGCAAAAGGCCAATTGCAGCGAAGCAAGAGCCGAGAGGATGACAAGAATGAAGAGAGGCTTCGTACGTCGAGGGTTTATTCCGAGATCGAAAAGTTCGTGTTGACTGAAACTACGTTCAACCGAATCTTCGTTAGTTAAGTTTGTAGCTGCGTGAAGTCTCGAGGAGACTCCGAGTAGCAGCGGAGAGAACTTCGAAATACACTTTTGGGCTTTTAGATTTACATTTTGCTTCGGGTTCAGCTTTGAGCTTGCGGTTGGAATTTGAATTTGGTATCGTATGAAAAAGCTTCGGATTAATCTTTAAATGGTAGATCGCTGCTTCTTTTGGCTATGGATCATCATTCGGAGGTCTGGACGGACGAGCTTATCTGCAGTCCTTAGAACCCTGGCAACCCTCGAGACCCTCGCAGTCTTCATTCCCACATAAATTGTCCCGCTATCAATGCGAGCCAGCCATTGGTGTGCCAAATCCGGGCTCTTAATTTTTTCCTAATTTATTTACCGAGGTTAATTAAGAAATAATTAATAATAACCCACCTTATTTTTTATTTATGTTCCGCTCGAGTGATCTCGCAGGTATTACGTGGCACAACGTGTCCTTTGACACAGGAAACTCGCCAAAGCACTTCGCAAGTGATTGCCGCATAAATTGACGGCATCGTCGACGGCAGCGTCGGCAGGAAGCAAAGAGGAAGGGATGGTAGGAGACGCCAAGCATTCGGGCTCAACTTTAAGAAAGGATAACTTGGAATTACCTGAATTCCTGAATCGCGTGCGTCCAATCCAACCAATCCCGTCCTGCGTGAGGAGTTCCAGTCACCCAAAATTTCATCACTTTCTCTATCGTCAAATTGGAGACTCACGGGGGCACAGAGACACTTTCTTCGAGAAAGTACTCCTGTCAAGAACGTAGCGCATATTATTCACGACTCCGTCACGGACTGGTCAAAGGACCGCGGGGGGGGGGGGGGGGGGGGGGGGGGGGGGGGGGGGGGG
>JASANN010000467.1:408615-426688 GCA_031762395.1 Calameuta pygmaea
AGCGCCCCCCCCCCCCCCCCCCCCCGATTACTAATTGGGACAATTTAGCTCTAGAATGAAACATGCTTCGCAGTGGCGAAGAGACAGAAGTTACAAGATTTTTAAAGCAGATCCAGCATGACGCAGCACAGGCTCAGTGGAGCATCAAGTCCTGAATTTCGCTGAATCAGCTGCGAATCTCTTAAGCATCGGCTCCTTGTTATATAAATTAGAAGAAAGTGACCGGCACAAAATTTCACTTGCAAAGTCAACCAGTCGCAACCTCCCAATAGTAAGATCTTCATTTTTTCAAGCCGAGCATTCAAAAGTTCGATCCTGTGGATGTGCGTGGGTCGCTCGGTGTGGGTCTTCGCTGTTCGCTGTGACACCAGGAGGAGGAGGAGGAGGAGGAGGAGGAGGAGGAGGAGGAGCGCTTTGCCTTGCTAATCTAAATTAAGCAGCTATGTAAACAGGCCATATCTCAATCCATCCGAACTTTCAAGTGAAACGATCCCCCTATACTCCGTGCTGCTTTCAATTCCAAACTTTGACCCTTGGCCCTACGTATTGGCCCAGCTAACGTATAGCTGATGACCTGTTCGAGGTGTCGGACGCCTGTTTGCCTCCTTTTTACTTGCCTTGTCGAAATATCACGAATTGACCTTTTAAATAGCTGCCCATTTCATTTCTCTTCTCCCGCTTAGTATGACGTTAAGATGAGGTAGATTTTACATGAAATTTTCCTCTTCTGTCGATATTTCCACATTCCTCGAAGATCTTCAACAAAAAAAAAAAAAAAACACAGAAATTACGAGTACAGATTGACGTTTCAGCCACTTCGACTTCACTGGCTTGCTAAGAAAATGGCAGCCAATACTGTCGGGTACTAATTGGCACCCGGAGTCCTCTGAGAATTCTTGAACTTAACCCCGAGAACTAGCAAAAGTTCGTCGGCGTCTCTGGGCATCAAAGCGATCGGAAAGCAAATAAACGCGATACGAAAAAGTTCTTTTAAGTAATTCAATATTCACTAAGTGACGGCCCAACTGCCGAAGAGGGTGAAAATGGGAAACCCAAGGACTGCGCAGGAAGCGCGGGGAGGGGGGGGGAGCATTGGCCTAGTCTGGCTGCTTTAAAAGTTCACAGGGCCAGTATGTTAGATTCCTCCCCTCCAGGTTCTGTCTATTCATATTTTTCTCACACGTAGGAAAAGAGTGACGCACCTTCCAACTTTTCTCACCTTTACGCAATCTTATCGAAAGTTCTGAGCAACAGAGTCGAGCGTCTTAGAAAGTTGGTAATAGACAAGCGAAGGAGGGTCGGTTCTTTCCCGTCGTACTCGGCTCAAGGTATTTTCCCTTAACAAGAGGCCAGACTTTATTGCGCCAGCGGATCGAAACTTCGATCCCTTGGAAGGAGCAGGGCGCGAGCCAAAATATTATTAAGGACACGAGAGGCCTAATCCAGGCGCCTGGATTTTCTCTCCTCCTTTCTAGATACAATTGACAACGAGCGTGAGTGCAATAAGCTGAGCGGATGTTTTTTTCTCGTGTTCCAGGGGCTATCACGGAGACGGATATCCGTTCGACGGGAGAGGTCAGATATTGGCGCACGCCTTCTTTCCTGGAACAGATCGGGGCGGCGACGCGCACTTTGACGAAGAGGAAATTTGGCTTCTGACGGACAGCAGCGACGAGGAAGGTAAGTCCTCCGTTCCTCCATCTGGCTCAATCATCATAACAATATATACACACACACACATATGCGCACACACGTATGATCGCGATTTTTCCTCTTTTCTCGATCTCATAAGGACCGAGTCTGGTAAAGAGAAATCGCGTCAAGGATCCCGGAAGCGTCGGCTCTTTTCGGCTCTTCCTGTGGTAGGCAAAAACAATAGAGAACTGCGAAAACAGATAAACCCCTAAAGTCTGCCGGAGGCTCTTGCTCAATTTCCGATTAGCCGAACGTCCGAGGACGGCGAGCAGGGGGAGGCTGGAAAGCAGAAAAAGAGTGAAGATGGTAGAGAGAGAGAGAGAGAGAGAGAGAGAAAGAGCATGGAAGCCAGGGAGAAAAACGTCCCTAGGAGCATCTCTTTAACTTTTTCCATCTCCGACTATTCTACAAGAGGAGCAACAAAATCAACGGATCCTCCTGACCAGCTGTTTCCCCCCTTTCCCTCTCAAGTTTCATCATTCTCTCGTGACCTTTTTTTTCTTTCTCTTTCACTAAATCGAACTCTCTTGCTCTTTCGGTGAATTCTTTCGTCGGCTTCGATCATTGCGGTTTCATGTAAATTCATTGGCTTATGGTAACGGAGCAGAATGAAAGAACAAATCGACGCGTGAGGTGCCAGTGGACTGGAGCTTTGAATTTTAACTTTTCAATTTTTATTTGCCAAATGTTAAAGTAGATCAACGAGAGTGGATCATAAAGGATAGAAGAGAATATTTCAAAGAGTGCAAATCAATTCAGGTCCGACACTGAAAAACGTATAGTCCCAGGAATTAGGAGGAGACTTGCGGTCGTTACATGCGATAGTCATCCGGCGTTCCCCTTGATCAGGCTGATAACGAGGACACTATCGATCCCAGCTGTATCCTTCAAAATGGAGAAGGTCGCTGAGCCGTGGAGTCGCTGCTTTCGCCTAAGAACTCGATAAGACAACGAACAACGAAATCTCTTGGTCCTCGGATTCTCTTTGCTCTTATCGTTCTGCACTTGCGGCAATTTTTTTGAACATGATAAGCGTCCCTACTTCGATGCGACGTCACACTGAAATTCTCAAGATAGCGCGAGTTTCAGATTCGAATTATCGTTGGAGCATTATTCGACGGATTTATTTTGAAAGAACCGACTATCCCAATCACATACTTCAAAGACGTCCAAAGAGATGCAGTCAAGGATTTCAATAAGTAAGGCGACTCTACGCTGCTTTATAACGAACTGCAGGAGGAATTATGAGGGTTCGCGAGAGCGACGAAAATCCGGTTCCATTGTCGAAATTAATTCATAAGGTGCGCAGTCGTTGATTGCGCAGATTTTACGGAGCACCAGTGACCTTTTTGCTTTTGCCACGCACAGGCCGAGGAAAGTTCACGCGATCAGTCCTCCGATTGGGATAATTTCCACTTGGGCCGTCACGCCGACTTTCACGGATTCCCAGTAGGCACCCCGATAATAATTGGCTCCGTAACTGATTTCATACTTGAGACTTCCTCCAGTCGAGTTTCATTCGACTGACGTGCTAGAAGATATTAAAGACACAGGGAGGTTCGCTACTGGCAGACACACACGAGCACGAGGGCCGGCTGCACTTTAGTGGCCCCGATGTGGCCGAGATCGATCACCGAGTTCTGCTGTTTCAGGTTTTAGCCTTTCCCTCCTCCGTTCTTTCTTCTGCTTGACAACCAAGAAGAACGAGAAACGATCGCACGCAATTCGGTCGACGTGCGGATCTTTCTGTCCTTTTCCTTCCGACTGAGCCTAATCGCATGCAATCCGATCCAGCCACGAGGCTGTCTGTATTATTGGTTCGACGGGGAGCAGATGGCGAATCCACTTGGCCAGCGAAGCGCAGAAGGTGAGGATCGAAACGGAGCATCGGGTCTCCGGCCTCCCTGAGCCGCCTTCGTCGCTGGACTCGCGCTTACCCGTTTAGCCCAATTCCCTTTATCCCCCAGAGCTTGTTGAGTTGACGGGTCGGGATGGTCGGATGGAGGCCTGCGGGAGGCTCTGTCTATCGCAAACGATATTGCGGCGGAAGGCTTAGATATTCGAAGGGCTGTCGCGAGCCTTGTGAATTCGCCTCAGAACCTCTCAGACTTATCGAAAACCGATTAGTCCTCGGGAGCTCTCGGTTCCCACCCCGACGGAGCTTCTAACCGAGAAACACTTCGCTCTTAAGCCGATGGCAAATATATTCCTACGGTAGGGAGCCTCCTCGCTCCTTCGCCCTTTCGCTTTCTACGGTTTACAATCTACAGTGACTACAACTCGCTTCTCTCCAAGTTCTTATCAGCGCCCCCTCCCCCCCCCCCTCATCTGGCCCCCTCTCTTATCCTTTTATCCACTTAAACTGTCTCGAAGTTCGCGTGTTTCATGGTGCATCCAAGGAGCAATCTATTTTTAAGTTCACCCTCGAGAGTCGAGCGAGTCGAGCAAGTTGGTCGACAAGTCGATTGAATGGATTTCGCGATGCTCCCCGCAGTTCCGGACCAGCGAGGGGCGGCTTAGCGCGTGTACGCGAGCCATTAATATAATTAGTGGTACGACAAGCGGGGGTCCTGGATACAGATTCCTGTACCGACATTTACCGACACTTTGAAAACCTTCGAAGGGTCGACAGTTGGAAAAGCTGCCGTTCTAAGGATTCGAGTAGCCTGGCTTATTCGTTAAACCGAATGCTCCCTTTCGCAAGAAGAATTGTTGTTTACTGTTCGCGGTAATCAATGAAAAACAATTTTAAGATACTCTTGCAGGTGGCGCCTCCTCTACTAGACGAACGCGACGACATCTGCACTTTACGAAGAACTTTTGAATTTAAGAGCTTTTAACTTGAAACGATATCTGCCCCCCCCCCTCCCTCCCTCCAGCACTCTATGTCGGCTCCGGAACTTTAATGATCCTCCACAGTGACGCGCAATGATTTAATAGACCGACGACGCTACGGGGACGTTTCGAAATCCTTCCGTTTGCTTCTTTACTCGAAGAAGCGTCACTACGTCACTATTTACTTGCTATTAACCTACTGAAAAACTGAAAAGCGAGCTTAGATTCCAATTGGATCGTAATGAGGTGATTCGCGTGAAAATTCATACGTCAGTCAGATTATGCTAAAGGAGGAGAAACTTGTTAAACTGGTAAACGCAGTATAATCTAAAGAGGAGCCAGTGACGCTGGGAAACTGGTAAACTGGTAAACTGGTAAACATCCAGGCGCGGATATTATGCGACTGTTCAATTATGACAGACGTAATCCTCTTAACTGGCCGGAGGTGACGTAAATAACGCCGGTTAGTTACTCCAGGCCATCAAACGTGTCCACAAGACTTTCTCGGCATTTACCGCTAGAATCATGAATATGGACGCCTCGACGCCCGACGTAAAATATTCTCCATTTTCCAAACCTCCTCCAGGAGTTTTCACGCAACCGAAACGTCACGCGAGCGGCCAACCACGTTGCTGGACGTAAAAAATAAAGAAGAGCCACTGCAGTGGCCAGACGCAAATGTCGAAACGACGACGCTGTCGACCGATCACGTAATATCTAAATTCATCGAGAAGACCGTCAGTCCGCTGGTTTATATATTTGTGCGTGTTTATCCGTTTGAATAGGAGCCAGACGCATCTTTCGGCTCAGGCAGCTTCAGTACGTTCGTTCCTGGTGCACGGTGAGCAAGCGAACGGCGTCGCGAACTCAAACTTGCTTAGCTCGATCGATTTGCCGAAGCAACATGAAAGTCAATGAAATGTCGATCTGCTGCGTTGCGGAGATCGGATGGATCTTCTTGGTGTTGGTCCATTGGCGTCCGGTCGTCGAGGGTAGGTGGCTGCGAGGGATCTCGGGAGTTTTATCGTTTCTTCCGGATGGCCAAGATGTGTCATTAGGGGGGCAGGTGCATCGTTACGCGTCTCTTGAAGGACGTCGGCCAGACGCCAAAGGGGTTTCTCAAAAGAGACGTCGTTCCACGGGGTCGAGGGTACTCGTACGTACGGTGGGACGATGGGAATAGAACGTCGACTTCGACGTCAACGCCGACGCCGACGTCGACGTCAACGCAGTGAAAATCATTTTTGATGGTCAGAAGCTCCTCTAGTCTCGCCTCACTTCAGTCTCTTCCGCTAACGTCGTCCCTACTCTCTTAGTTTGGTCTATTTTAGCCCACGACCTTCTCCTATGAGACCAACCAACGAAAACGACAAGCTTATTACGTGGACCATGGAAATCACTTAGTCCTTTTCCGTTCTGCCCATTAGCTGGGGCTTTTTCGATTGGTCGAAAGGCGTCAGAGTTCGACGGAAAAATTCTTGAAAACTCGGTAGCGTCGTGGCTAAGAGGCAAGCATAACGGCGCGGTTATATCTATGCTAATGGTAGCTGCCTCGGGCGGGCAGAGAATGCTAAGCCAGAATTATTAACGAGACCAATTGGAACGCGCGGTTCCCAATCCTGATCCTCCTCTGGTCCCAGGAGGTTGAGAAGGCTATTTGTTGACTGGCTGTACGGAGGTGGAGAACATTCTGTCGCCCACGTAAATCGATCTGCAGTCGGCGTGAGGCTCTGGCCATTAAATTAATGCGCCATGGAAAAGAGGCGAAACAGAAGGAGCGGATGTGATAGGAGGTGAAAAGATAGGAAAGCTGATGAAATGAAAGATGATCGTGAAAATAGGAATTCGGACAAGGATCGACTTGGCCCTCAATTGGTAGAATTCGCTTTGGAAATCTTGAGGCTGCTCGATACTGTCTCAACTTGTTGTCATGTTTTCCGGCTGTCTGGCCGGTTGGCCAAACGCTTCACTAGATGGCTTCTTGGCCACCTGCTACTTTGTCAAGTTGCTATACGTATAGCAACTTATAACTCATTGGCTGGATCCGTTTAATTTGATCCTCGGGCGATCTCGTTACAGGCAATACCCTTCGGCACGACATTGATGAACGCGTTCTTAGCCCGAGCTATTCGTCCTCCAGTATTTTTGGCCAGGTCAACTTCAGTCGTATTCTTTCGTTATGAAACATATTTTCGCTTGAGAGAAAAGCAACTTTTGAATCTTGACTAGATACTGAAATGTTTTCAGTGACGGGTCTCTAAGGAAATGAGATATAAATCTGGACTGGCCTGCTTACCTACATTCTCCTGCAATTCCCCCAAGGACGATGCGGCTTTCGAAATAACTCGGTGCTTTCATTCAGCCAGCTCAAGGGCTGGAGATTTCTAGCAGGAGAAGAAGGCAGCTGGATCCACTAAAAGGCCAATTTGGATTTCCCAATTATTTTTAAGATTTGATCATTTTCGAAACTGCATCTCAGCCCCTTTTCTCCTCGCGATCAAATACTGCTGGAACGTTGCAGAGCGCATGACAGTAAAGGAATAAAACACGAATAGAGAGAGAGACCCAGGCGTGGAAGCAACGGGGTACTTCCGGAAGCTGAAGTGCACCTCAGGAGAACTAGGACCTCGTAGTTCTCGAAGCAATTGTTCAGAAAAGTCACGCGAACTCTTAATAGTGCGATGCGGCTCATTAGGATGCGGCGCATCAGTTTCAATATCAGAAGGAACGACTGGGCAAAGACGAGGGACCTGGTGGAAGAAAGGACTCAGGCTGAAAGGGAAATTACGTGCTTGTGTCAATATTTTACTGCCCTCTGTTAAAAAGACAAAAACAGGATAACTCATCCGTGAACCAAGCCTTAGCTTTGTGCAGAAGGATTTGTAACTCAAAGGGGAATCTCATGTCTCATGTTTCAGGAACGAGTCTCTACGCGGTGGCTGCCCACGAATTCGGCCACTCCCTTGGGTTGGCGCACAGCTCCGTTCGCGGCGCACTGATGTATCCCTGGTATCAAGGACTCAGTACGAATTACGAGCTGCCCGAGGACGACAGACATGGAATTCAACAGATGTACGGTAAGTGCAACCGAGGGTCAAAGGGATCTTGGAATACGGTCGACCGTCAAGTCCAGGTCGCAAACCGGAAGGAGCGTCGGCCTGGCCGAGCAGAGCGAGTAGCGAGGTGCCGCAAATTATGTGCATTCTCGCAGTTACCTGGTGCCGAAATTCGAAGCACGCGTCAGAGCCAATCCAAGTGGGTCGACGGTCGACATCCGTGCATGTATGGCCGAGTCGAGTTTAGCCTAGTCTAGCCGAGTACACTGTGCACATAACGTTGAATAGTGGAATTAGCTTCTCTAAGCCGCGTCGGAAGTCCACGTTCTGCTTACACGGAATATTATATTGTCTACTTGTTTGATACGCTAGCTTTAACCAGATACGGAGGCGCCTTGTTCCACGTTAATTCGGTGAATTTATACGAGAGTCTCCTGACTGGAGCTGAGAGCAACGCGATGACGCCAGCGTCAACTCCGGCGTCAAATATCCAGCGCTGCTCTTGGTGCATTCGCAAGGAACGATATTACTATAGGCGGTAGAATTAATAGCCAACCTTCCAAGAATCCAAAGGGGGAGCGCTTATCGCTTGTCGCTTGTCGCGTATTGCGTATCGCGTCCATGTATTCGTAGCTGTAGCCTGTCGCATTAACACGACAAGCAGAGCATCTCGCCTCTACATCCAGGCACACGTGTCACGTAATCGCCAATGAACCGTCCGTTCCACGTGACTTGTGCCGTTTCCTACTGACAATGAATGACCGAGTAAGAAGCCAAGGGTGGGTTTAACGGGAGCAACATGTCGCTGCCATCGGCAGGGGGTCAAATGCGGGCTAAATCTGCGGCAGCAGCCATCTGGTGGAACCGCCGTGGCTGCTAGGTAGACGACGATGCGGGTCAACAATTTTTGGTCTTTAACGAGCAACTCACGTTCTACTTACACCGTTAAGGCTCAAGGACTTACTTGCCGAAGAGTATTTCGAATGAAACCTGAATAAAATATGAAGAATGACCAGCACTGGGTCCTCGGGGTACGAACTGCACGCTCCAGTGATTTAGTGCACTGCAGAGCTTTGGCGGTTCCCGAGGGATTGCAAATGCATTCGCTCTAAACCCCCTCGCCTCTCCCCTGCACCAACAGCATCCAGCTCGCCCTACATACGTATTTACATGATCACGACTACGTGTGTAGAAGGGCACTGCGTTACGGCGGCCTTTCCGAGAACCGTTATGACTGGAAGACGAAGGACGGTAATGCATACGTAAAGACAGCAGGCGCTGTTCGCCGGAGGAATTCCTCGCGTATCTGCATATATGTATATTGTGAAATGGTGAATTGCACCCGTCAAGCCCTCGGCGGAAACCACGACGAAACGCGAGAACGGCGAAAGGCCACAATTAAGTCCAGCCAGGATCCTCCAATCACAAGGGCCTCCTCAGACGTTATTGCACGATACTTTATTGCTTTACTCTTTTGCACTCTGCCGGAGACTTCGTCCAGAGCGCTCGTTCGCCGTGCCCGAGAAGACGCGGCAGTCTGGAGCGAGAGAGACGAAAGAGCCAAAAGTGGAGTCCCTGAAGGGAGCTGCTAGGCGCGAAGAACGAAACTAACGAAATCACGAGAGCCTCCTGCTGATTTATCTGTTGGCGCCGGTTAGGATAGAGGGGTTAGGGAGCCCCTCTACTGGCCCAAGAGGCGCGCGCAACGCGGGACAGACGAGACGTCGTCAGGCTGCAGCAGCGCGCCCTGCCCGGCTGAGCCCCACTAGGCGACCCCTGTGGCCCCCACCGGCCATCCTCAGGTTTTCTTTAATATATTTTCATTAAGCGAACTCGGACAATTATTTTGGTCGCGTCGACCGCTCAGTTTTATCGTCCCGCTTTCCGCTCCCACTAGGCCCCTGGCTTCTTCCTCCAGCTTGCTTTTTTGCGCACCATTTGTTTCGCTGCAACCTCATTTGCTCCGGCGGCTGACGCAGCGCACCGGCATCTCCTGCAAAGTAACTCTAATAGAAATCCCACTCGGAAATTAAACCTTTGGAGCATCTCGAGAATCGTCTCGCTCAGCCACATTCGACCCTCCGGCTGGTCCCTTCCCGGTTCCTCCCTCCAGCAGGTTCGCCCCACGGCGAGATGAAAATTGCGAACAGAACGACTCTGCCCCATTCCACAGCGGCAATTGACTCCGTTGCACGGGACGCTCATCCACTTGCAATTCAACTTTTTATTTCCTTACACGAAAACACCACAAGAGTGCTCGTAACGCCATCTTTTGTATCTCCTCGTTTAGAACGACATTGTCGTGGGATATCCCGTTTCCTGAAGAATTGCGCGTCTCTCGACTGGCAACCTTCTTTTCCCTTCGAATTAAATAAATTACAAACTCAATCTCGTTGCCATCGGAATTTCTTTGAACCTTCAAAATTGCAACACGTTTGGCTAATTTCGCTGTGTCGATGCAAAATATCGAGAGACATTCACGTGCGTTCCGATTGCAATTGACAGATCGCCGAGTGGTCCTTTTGTCTGGAGTCACCCGCCGCCCTCCTCTTCCACTCTCCCCCCTCCACCTCCTCGACTAAGCCAAACATCCTTGGGAGACATTTCTAAGCCCCTGTGCGAGTAAACAGGCTTACGAGAAATAAATTTGAAAGTCTTTACCGGTCCCACTTATTTTTGTATTTCACGCGGAGCAACTCTTCTGTCGTTGGCGTAAATACAGAATTTCATAACAGGGGGAGGATTGCCCTTTCCACTTTCCCCCTTTGCCTTTTACGGGCCCCTTTCGCCCCAATCGACTCTTCCTTATTATTCCACGAAGATCATTCCCATTTTTCATCCGGCTAATATCAAGTACGTAGCTGATTGGAAAGCATCGTTCTTGGCAACCATCTAGCAGCTAATGGCTAAGTCATCCTCTGCCGATATAACTTGCCAATTTTTTCGTCGCACGCGAGTACGAACGCAATATTATATAATAATACAGCATCGCATCGTGATGGGCTGACAGCCGATGCTCGATTTAAACGGGGAAGATAGCTGGGAATATTACGGTAATATTGGTCCATGCCAAACGCAGAGAAACACGTTAAAATCGCGTGTGGCCGCGTATACGTTTTACTAATTCGCGGACAGTTCGCTGGCGTCGAGCGAATATTCATTATCATTCGATTCGGCTGACTGTTCTGTAACGTGCTTCGTTCAGGCGAATCTAATTCCATTTGGTAATCCGGTTTACGTGACACTGCAATATTTTTTGGGTATTTTCGAAAATTCCGAGGAAACCGATAACTCTCGCTGGCCAGGGGATTCCCAAAGAAGAAGAGCGAGAGGTATAGAAAACGGAATTAAGAATTTGAAAAAAAAAGAAGAAATGAAAACTCGGTCGATACGATCGAACCGCCGATTTCCTCCGTAAATCTCTTTGGCATAAAGATAATATACAGCCGCGCTACCCTCTTTTCATTATGACCCAAGAAACGATTTTGGCGAGTCAGTTGTGATCGATGCTTTAGGTTACTTGGATGCTGCACCCGATGCACCCGATGCACCCGTTGCCAGCGACCAAACATTCCTATATTCTTACGCTGATTTACAGATCGTAAACTTTAATTAATTGCTCTAATAAAGCACTTACATCGTTCCATTCCCAAGAGGTCATGGGATTCCGCATCCGCGTGTCGTTATCATGAAAAGGTGATAACTGAAGGAAAAGAGTAGGAGGACAATGCTCGTAGTCTCGCGTGAGGCGACATTCACGGTGCAGTCTGGGAAAGTTAAATGCAGGCGAACGAGATGGCGCGACTGGGACTTCCTTTTCTAGTGACTTTTCGAATCGTTAATTATTAGCCCGATAATATTCAGAGCCGTGGATAAAAGTAAGTCAGTCAGGTAGGCAGCTTCGAGGGCAGTTTGAAAAACCCACGGCTCAAGTTCCGAAATTTAACACAGACTGCGTTATAGTCGAAGAACTCATAAAGATTTTGAAAGGAGTTTGAGCTAGTAAAAAAATAGGAATCCTTCTTAATTTTTAATTGGTCGTCGTCTCTTTTTTTTTGTCAGGTGCCCCCGAGGAAAGGCTGTGGGGAAACATACCTGGCGGCGGGACGCAACCGGAACGTCCTCCGGCGGCTGCACCTATTACCACAACCAGTAGCACTACGACAACTACAACTACAACCTATAGACCCTGGAGGACCCGACCTACTCGACCTACTCGACCTACTCGACCTAATCACTATCCCGAGGAGAGACCCAGGCGACCGGATCGTTACCCCGTAAAACCGGACTACAGGACTGAGCGTCCTGATTACCGACCTCAGCGACCTCATAAGCCCCACCGACATCACACCACTGGCTCGACCACTGGTTCCACCTCAACCACCCCAACCACCGCAGTCGCCACCGTCGCCACCAGTCCCACCATGAGTTACAGACCGCGACATCGCCTGACGCCGTCGCCCAGGGACGAAATACCCGACAAGTGCGACACCAGCTACGACGCCATTAGTATCATTCGGCGAGAGGTCTTCATATTCAAAGGACGGGTGAGACTCTTGGCTAATATCCTTTTCTCTTCCTCTTCTTTTCGATCATTTCGAAATACCAAGTCTTCCCTAGATTTCGAAAATCCTGCAATCTTTCGTAACTCCTTCCACTTTGAATTTCGAGCAGTTCCAATATTTCTCTCTGACTTTGCAGTACCTCTGGAGGATAGGGGATCAGGGACTTTACGAGGGCTATCCCGCGGAAATAATACGGCTCTTCAACCTACCGGAGGATATCGACCACGTGGATGCCGTTTACGAGCGTCCCGATAAAAAAATTGTCTTCTTCATTGGAAGGAAATATTTTCTTTTCAACGGAAACATCCTGGAGCCCGGATATCCACGACCACTTACCGATTTGGGTCTACCCAGGACTTTGGAGAAGGTCGACGGCGCCATGGTCTGGGGACACAATGGCAGAACTTACTTTTTCAGCGGAACCATGTATTGGAGGTAACAGATGATCCTGCTCCGTTATCGAATATTCTTTTGGTCCTTCTTGGTCCCTCTTGGTCCTTTGACCTTTGAGCGTTGCTGCAGTATGCTGACCAAAACAGTTGTGCCTACCGTCGCACCTGACACATTAGCCGATGAGTCATGGTCACGTTGCGCCATCCGTCATGCGACGCAGAGTCGAATCTTTAGTATTTCGTCCTTCGGAAGGCAAAACATCCCCGAGCTGCTTACGTCCGAAAAAAGTTCTCAACTAGTAAATGACACGATTGCGCGTCTACGATATTTGGCAAACTACAAAACTTTCCAATTTACTTAGGGCTCCCCCACATCGTCTATGTATTTCCATAGTTATATCTTATATTGAAAGTTCGATTAAACTTTCGAAATTGATAGAAAATTCTATGCATCGGTTTGCCAATTTTTATCCGACACATTCGCATTTCATCTAATATTAGCCAGATTGAGGGAAATTCAAATAACTATTGATCCATTCCAGATTCGACGAATCGGAGAATTACGTGGAGCTCGACTATCCCAGAGACATGACGATGTTCGCCGGAGTTGGCTATAATATCGATGCGGTATTCCAATGGAAGAACGGTGAGTCTTTATATTAAATATATATGAAAAGTAGCCGTGGCAGGTATTGTCATTCGACGGATTTCATGATAAATAATAACCGGTGTCTTTAATCATTTTCAGGCAAGACCTACTTCTTCAAAGGCAAGGGCTTTTGGGAATTCGACGATCTGCGCATGAAGGTAGCTCACGAGAAGCAAAAACTCTCGGCTCCCGTCTGGATGGGCTGTCCTCGTAAGCTGGAGACACCAGATCTAGAGACCAATCTTCCCAAAAGATCGAGGATGATCCAGAGTTTTGCTCCGAGAGCCACGTGCACCCTGACGCTCATCCTGGGCCTTGCGGCGCTCTTGAGGCTAACGTAAAGCAGGATTGACAAACCACGAGGAAGAAATAAAGAAAATACAAAAGAATAATATGCCTCGCCATCCAAAGAATCGGATCCCTGCTTAGAGTTCTTTTTGAACGGGAAGTCGAGTGGCATTTTCCACCAATGGCAATTCTCCCTGAAGCTTTCAAGTAATTTTGACGCATCCGTTACAATGGACTTTGCGACTGTCGAGTCGGCCGAGAAAATAAGAAGAAAAAAAAAAACCAAAAAACAAAAGAAAGAAAGCAGAATGGAAAATGGAGTCTCGAATTGTTCCTGCTGTACGCGAACATTACGAAATATGCACGGGAAGAAGCCACTGCCAAATATCGATGTTGATAAATAAGAGATATTTAAGGCTCTATCGTTCGTGGAGTTACCTTACCGATAGACTTGTTCATTTTTTTTTTACCGCAAATGGCCTAAGAGGTTGATCACGACCAGGCACATATCCATTTATAAATGCGCGTTTCCACAGGCAGACTTTACAAAAGACATCGTTCGGCGAACGTAGTCAGTCGCACGATCGTCCGCGCTTATAATATTTTTATACATTTTATACCGTATTCTATTCTATTTAACTTAATATTTAATTTATATTTTTCTATTAACTTTTTTTTTACGTAGCAGGGCACAATATCGTAAAGAAGTACTCCATAGATAATTGTCGTGTTACATTTAGTCTCGATCGAAAAAGATTGCGCAGTTAATGGTCGATCAGCGACTCCGAGAAGAAACGACGCAACTATTTGTGAAAACTTTATTCGGCAGGGCTACGTCATTAATACGATTAGGGGATATAAAAAAGTATAAATCTACATGTTATTTATATGAAATTATTATTGTATTAGTGTACGGCACTGCGAGTGCCCCCAGTTTTGTAAACTGTGATATTTATATAGCGCGATGGAGTCGAGTAGTAGCTAGAGTAATCGGAAATAAAGATAAATCGTGACGATCCTTCATAGCCAGCACCACAATTGCCCTTGCGAATTCACTCGGCGATTTTATATTCAGCAAAATGATACTTCAACATCTTAATATTTATCAAAAGCCTTTACACGTGCCTCGGCAATTTTTTGTGACAATTAATTCAAAAATCTTACAGGACGTTTACTCAGGCGCGCTTTGAAGGAACGATTGACTGAAATTGATACTTTAATAAAATATACTCGCAAGTATCTTGTGCATTTGGTGGCTGACGTCGATAGCGGTCCTTTTTCGGCAAACTACATTTTTGTATAGTACATAGTAAAGGATCAAGTACGAGATTGCGAACGTCCTGCTCGTTCCTCGAAGCCTTCCACTATTGGGAAACGTACTAAACTAAAAGGGAGACTAGTATACCGAAGTAGCATGGTAAGGATATATTATATTTTCTAAGTCCGTGCTTTCTATATGTATATATAGGGGAATAAAATAATTTCAATGTACCTGCTTCTCATTTTTCCCCTTCGCCATTCAACGTCCTTTTGATCTCCGTTATACGACTGACAATGGCGGGTTACGAGCATTCAGTAAATAATCTTAAATCAAATATATAAAAAAATGATTGGTTTATTCACTCTCTTTGCATACTGTTAAAACTCTCTCCGGGAAATTAGCGGATATCCGTTAAATGACGAATCTAAGGATGCAGATCGGGCGGGGAATACGGATCCCAAGGGTTGAGGGCGCGAAGAGTTGTCTGAACTATAGTGTCCACTTCAGCCATGGCTCCAATGCCTGTGTCACCACACATCAAGGTCTTCGTGATGCAGGTCACCTCTTTATATCCCCATGACTTAAGCAGCGACACCTGACAGAAAATAAAACCGTTGTCTTTATTTTCAATTGAGTACTACTAGATGAAGTACCTGCACGCCATACCTGAGGAGCAGTAACCGGATGTTCCCACATCCTAGTGTTCATCGCAGGGCAGAATAGCAAAGGCTTGCTGGTATCCCAGGCCCGCGCAACGCAGGTTAGTATGTTGTCACAAATGCCGCTTGCGAGCTTCCCAAGTGTATTTGCATCTAAAGGAGCTATGAGGAATAGATCTGCCCACTTAACTAGATCTATGTGGAGCACTGGGTCGCCACGATCTTGCCAGGCTGCCCATTCCACTGTGTCTGAGAGAATTTGAATTCCTGGTGGCAGCTCGGATTCCTTCAGAAAATGTTTAGCTCGCTCCGTCACGACAATACGCACGTCCAGGTTGTATTGCCACAATTTCTCTACCAACTGAGGCAACTTTATTGTGGCCACGCTACCGGTACAGCCGATCAATACCTTTTTTATTCTCGACATGCTGGTTGTCCTCTACTGTCAGACTTAAGTGTATCGAATTTAAAATTGATCTTGCAAGACAGATAGATCAATAAAGTTAAAGATATTGAACGATACTCTGTACGAGCTTGGTGTTTATATGCTAGAATCACTTTATATGGCTTCTTAGATGCACTAACTTAGGTATTCCAGTACAATGGAATTAACAATTCTTAAAATATAGAGAATAAAGATGTCTTTGGAACGAGAAAGAGCAGTGTGTAATACAAAACACTAAATTAAAAAATGCAATCCTAGTTAAATGTATTGTAAGCACTCGGGGCTGTAAGAAGATACAGAAGATTGGAAGAAATAAGATGTTTGCCTAACCTGAGTCCAATAGAATAAGGGTGCGTCTAAATTATATACTCTGTTTCAACAAAACCAATCGTTCGATATCTACTTTAATTGGTACGTGTTTAAAACTTTGTCAATACCCTATCGCTATCAATTTGTATTTTAATTATAAACACGATGTAAGAAGTGTGCAAATACAAGATCCTCTGTATAATTCTACCAATACCAGGAAATCGTGCCCTTAAAGACTAGTTTAATCTTGATAAATTTAAATGAATTTATATATATATATATATCTTCTCGACGATTAACAATATCTTATTTCAACTATATATTGACGCCACTTTCCATAGCCCTACGGTAACGTCACTTATCAATATATAAGTGTGTGTATAATTACAACTAGACTTTGGAAGGCAGCAGGTTTGTGAGTCTTTACTAACTGAGGCTACCAAATGTACTACGGGTAATTATTGACAAGCGTGTACGATTACAAAGTCCTTTAAAGATACACGCGCATATCACGTGTTTTAAATGAAGATATCCGTAGGCACGATATATCTATATTTCATTCAGCAACTTTTCGTCGACGAGGCTTCCTTGAGATGCACAATTTACAGAGATGATTCCGTCAAGGTTTTTTTTTTTTCCCCGGTAACCAAGAATTAGCAACCTAGACGAAGTGTGCACTTTCTTCGCTACTGGGATATATCTATATGTACTACGCCGTTACGTGGTCTTGTTGGTGTCATCGCTGAAGCCAAGTTTCGACCAATCTTCACGGGCCATCAGATTGTGGTCCATCCGACAGGCGAGATAATCCTTGGCCGCATCTCTGCACATAGCAGTGTTGTTCTTGTTCTCTTGCATGCAATGCATATACTTGATCATGACCCGTTTACACTGACCCTCGTGATCCAGGGGGAAACTGCCCTTCTCGGGAGGGACCGGTTTGAACAACTTTTGCCCGAACGTATACGAGGACATCACCGCGCTTTAGCTTCGACATGTAGAAAAGAGGTAAAAAAATGATGAGCAAACTGACCGACTATTTATGGTCCCCCGAGGACCATGAACAATCATGGATGCCCACACGACCGCGGATCACCACTTCCACTTCGACAGGCAAGGAATCAGAGCAATTCGAAGAGTGGCTACGCGCACGCGTGACTGTCACCAGAAATTCTCTCAATATTCATTTCCATAGAAGTTGACTGCCAAATAGATTCGGATAGAGTCAGATAGAGTCCAAAGACAAAATTTCAAGCAAGCATTCATCTGACCGAGGCTCGATCAGAAATGAGGAGGGAGATTGAAAATGAACCGATTTTCATTTTCCAAGTTTTATCTCAACACCGACGCGCCACATGAGCGGAGGATCGTCGAACCAGTCTTACGTTTTTGATTGGTGGAGCAGTATCGAAAACGTAGCCAATGGGAGCATTAGAAAACGAGAGCTATCACTGAACTCTACCCATACTGGAATCCGTATGCCTGTACTCGGAGGTAACCCGGCAAGAGCGCAGCTATCTCACTCGCTTCGTGGACGACGTTGTTCTTTTCGAATTGAACTGCGCATGTGGTGTACAAGCCCTGCAAATATGTTGTAACCCGTGCGCACTCCGTTATCTCGGCTTAAACTTTTTCAGAGACTGTACAGTGTGTGATAGAAACAGGCTCCTACATCATCTGTGTCATTGCTACCTCTTTCTGTACGGCTCCCATCACTGCCGTTCGGATTCCAGTAGGGTTAGATTTCAGCGCCACCACCTCACTCCTCTTTGTCAATTTGAGCGGACGTGTTCTCAAGGCAGAAATGAATAGGGAGATGCACCACGCTACGATTTTAGGGGTTATCAAAATCATGGCGCTAAATCGTAGCGGCGAGTCTGGAAGTAGGGTTTTGTGATCATCGCCTCCGTTGACAATGC
>JASANN010000470.1:0-44671 GCA_031762395.1 Calameuta pygmaea
CCTCGTGCTCAGTCCTTACCATCTCTCTTGTTCACTCTTTCTTTTTAACAATCTTCCTCTTTTTCCCTTAAAAAACAGCTTCCCTGTCTACTGCCACCAAACGTTTCTATTCAATTTTCGAATCCCCTGCTCTTTCCTATGTCTCTACCACTCTCCTCCTAGTATATCCTCAAAAACTAAGTTTTTAAAATGTCCTTTGGAAAAAGAAAAGCCCAACATGGTAGCGCATATTAACATACAATACGTGATACATTTAAGACATCTTTAATGCTATTGTTATTGCTAATCTTTCGCAAACCATGTATATGCATCTGTACTCTATATACTGTATCATTAACGTATTTGTCGAATAAATTATCTTGAAACACTTACGTACGTTGATATTCTTTTGCCATCTGCAAATATCCCAGAGCACGAATGAGTTCTGTCTCTTTCTTACTGTCCTCCGTCGTAACATCATCCTTCTTCTCCTGCTCCTCCCTTATGCTTCGACACCCCTTTTCCAATCATTATGGTAACCATAATAAATTAATAAGGAGAGGACAAATAAGGGAAGTTTTGAGCACATACATCTAGAATAATTGTATGCAATGTATTGGTCTAGTACCGTGTAGTGCCACGCACCAAGTTCGGCAAAAGGACAAAATAAGCTGGGTCCACCACATTTGATTTTTCCAACTGGAACACTTGCATAATTTGGACCCCATAATGGATTTTAGGGCTCACTCCCTTAGGGGGTGGATGTTCTCGTTCTGCGTCACCTGTAATGATAACCTCAACTTATTATACGCCATATTTTTGGGCTATTTAAGGGTTGTCGAATGCGCCTAGTCGCATCAGACCACCCTTTCTGAAAAAAACCAGCCAGAAAAACGAGTTTAGTGGACCCAGCCAGGACCCAAGCTGGGTCCACCACACTCATTTTTCTGGGTGGGTAGGTTAGGTTAGGTTACATTAGGTTAGCAACTTCAACTTCTGATCTAAGTAAATCAACTTAGGTTAGAAATCGACTTAAGTCAGAAATCAACTTAGGTTAGAAATTAACTTAGGTTAGAAATCAACTTAGGTTAGAATGTCTTAGGTCAGAAATCAACTTAGGTTAGAAATCAACTTAGGTCGGAATGTCTTAGGTCAGAAATCAACTTAGGTTAGAAATCAACTTGGATCGGAAATCAACTTAGGTGGGAATGTCTTAGGTCAAAAATCAACTTAGGTTAGAATGTCTTAGGTGCAGCCCAACGCTACGATTTTAGGGGATACCAAAAAATGGCGCTAAATCGTAGCAGCCAGTCCGCAAGTAGGATTTTGTGATCATCGCCTCCGTCGATAATGCGTATCCCGCCGTAGCCGAGCTGAACGTGATCATAAACGTGTATGTATGTAGCTTGGCAGGCAGAGGTTCTCAGTTACTTACCGCCGGTGCCCAAAGAAACCCTTAGAACGAGGGCGTGACATAAATATAGAATTTTCCCCCTTTACGAGTGAAAGCCATTCAGGGCGGGGGGGGGGCGAGGTACACTACGGCATCTTGTGATTGGTTACTATTGGGAGCGCAGTAATGTAAAAGTGCTGAGCATCGACATATAGCATGGACCACGGTCTTACATAAAGCTCTTGCAACTCCGATGGAGAGGGTAGTCTTCTTAAAGAAGCATTTTTCATTTCGCTTCATGACCACAAGAGACGTTGCGATCAAGCGACCCGTTCCTATTTCTCTCACCTACAGCCGACTGTAAAGTGAGATAGATAAGGAGTCGCTCGATCACAGCGACGCTTGTGACTAAAAGTTAAAATGTACCCTCCCTGCTTCTGCAACACCTGTTTCCTCCGACGTGATTTAAACCTGGTTCAATTTGTTAAATATAGTTTTAAGATAGGGTAACCAGAATTTAAACTTCGATTAACGTCGAAGGGAATGGGCATAAGATGACTACCCCCACCGTTGAAAATTGAGCGAGTTGCAAGACCTGTATGTAAGACTGTGACTAAAACGCTTGGAAAAAGATAGATCCCATTATAAGAATACTGTCTCTCTCGGCTCGCAGTTTTATTACTGTGTTCCATGTTGAGTATAGTTAAGTGTAAGAAACGTGGATATGGTTCGGCGGTCCTTCGCTTAGATGGAGCGCTGATACCCAAATAAAATTGGTTTCAAGAAATACGACTCACAAGGAACATCACTTTAGTGTCCCCCTACGATTTTGATGAAACTCAACTATGTTGTAGCGCTTGAAAAACTAAGAGACACGTCTTTTTTTTATCGGCGGGAAAACGGTTTTAAGGGGTGAAATCAATCCCCAAATTTCGGCATGTGAAGGGGTGATAATGCAGTTTCACCTAGAAGGAGTGGACCGATTTCAATGAAACAAAAACTAAAATGTTTCTCATCGCGAGTAATGAAAAGTACACATAGCCATCAAAAAGAAATTTCACATATAGATTAATAAAAACCGGTACTATGGTGTAGTGGCTAGCGTACTTGCCTCTAGACGGAAGCCTTGAGAGGGGGGGGGGGGGGGACAATTAAATGAATTGATATTCAAATACTGGGTTTAAGGGGGTAAACGACATGCTCGAGTTTGTCTTTAAATTTATAAAAAATTTAAATGTCAGTTAATTTATTTATCCCCCCACTCTCTAGGCTTCCGCCTAGAGGCAAGTACGCAAGCCACTACACCATAGTACCGGTTTTTATTAATTTATATGGGAAAATTTCCTTTTAATTTCTAGGTGTACTTTTCATTACTTGCGATGAGAAACATTTTAGTTTTTGTTTCATTGAAATCGGTCGACCCCTTCTAGGTGAAACTGCATTATCACTCCTCCACATGCCGAACTTTGGGGGTTGATTTCACGCCCTGAAACCATTTTTCCGTCGATAAAAAAATACGTGTCTCTTAGTTTTTCAAGCGTTACAACATAGCTCAGTTTCATCAAAATCGGAGGGGGACACTAAAGTGATGTTCCTTGTTAGATGACCACAATTTTGTCACGACTGAGGAAAACGCAATAGCACGTATAAACAGCATTAAAACGTGTATTAGGCAAATGGCATTATCGGGCCTGGAAATTATTGAAGAGATTTAACACCTTCTATTTGATTATAAGAAGTTGATATTTAAAACTTGTTGAATAATTTTAATGTTATAACAATGACCAATTCCAATTCCAATTCCAAAATTATTCACGGCGTCTTAAGATCGGTGGATCGAATCCCGATGCGTACGGATTATTTAACACTAAGCCTACCGACACTTCTGGTATACCTGGTTCTACCGCGCCCGATAGAAATGATTGGTCCTTAAAAAACGCTATTGTTTTTATAATTAAACGTAGATAATAGTCAATTTGTTACTGAGCGAATTAATAAATAAACAACTTACATAAAATGACGACACAAATTTATTTTTATATAGTTTCAATTATAAACTGGAAAAGAGAATAAAAAACGAACGGTAGGTATGTATTATAGTTTCTTTCATTCACATACACAGTACATACACGTACATACATATTATTAATATACAAATAATATTTGGTTCATATGCGCCGCGAGCATATAGCAGAGCAATTAATGCATATAATTTTGTTGCATTTAGTTCCCACTTATTGTTAGTCCCCGATAGACTAAATGCTTCTGCTTCCGTGCACGTTCTTTTATGTATGTTCCATTATAGGGTGATCAATGATCAGAGAAAATGCAATCTTTACTTTTCTTTTCATGATATGCCATTTAGCATATACGGTCGGACCGGTCAACTCCCTAAAAATGTTATGAATTGGTGTCTTTTCGGGTTTCGGACCTTCGTCTGTTTCTTCCCAAACTGTTCCATCGGAAGCAGTTTCGACGATATGTAGGTCCTCTACATCACTCTCACTTTCGGAACTCAATAATAATCTCCTTCTCTTTTGCCCTCGACGCTTATTTATAATATTCTCCTCTTCGTTATCGCTGTTTGAGGACTCTAATTCGTTTGTTATAAATACCTCATCATCTCTTTGCATATTATCTTCAGTTTCGGAACGTTCTTGTTCATCAAAATTCGAACATTCCTTATCTATGTTATTCATTTTATCTAATAACGTCATATTTTTAAAACTTCTTGAAATTTTTAGGGTAAACTATTCACCAAAGAATAATGCACTATGTACGAAATAAAAACTGCATGTTCAAATATTGCTGTTTTACTTTTTCTTTCTTCAAATTAGCCCTCTAATATGAAATTCCAAACGAAATACTTTAGAAGTTTCTTCACAGAACTATTGTACTGTGATGCTCTCTTCTTGAGTTACAAAATTATGTAACCCACTGTAACGTTTATCGATAGTGCAATTTCGTAAGGTCCTTATGAGTGTACGAAATGGAATGTAGGTAGGTAAGTGCGTCTTTAAGAACCTAGGCGAGACAGGATTAAATGGTAAAATAAAATAACAAAAATGTATTAAATTATTAGTCACAGGTATGACAGTTTCGTGATGTGCATCAATTACAATCGTCTAATATGAATTTCGGTATTGTAAGAAAGGATTGTCAGGGAAGCGTCCTGTATTTGGTGTCTATTTCTGTCTCTCTCTGACCTGCCCGTGAGGAACAGAGGATGCCCCTGTGTTAAAATACGGTTAGTACGGTAGCCCTAGTGGTGCTCTGCCTATCCATTGGCTATGGCGCTACGTGCGAATTGACGAATCACGGCGAGGATAATAGATCGAAATCAATATGGCGTCAACTGAAGTTTCTGAGACTGATCGCAGTGCTCTCCTTCGAACTTTGACAATGTTTCTCTACACGGCGGGCTAGGCGGAATAGCGAGTGCTAGCATGCCGTGGCCTCCACAAAATTATGAACAATGTTCTTATGTAATGAATATGTTCTATTCCCGAGGGCCTAAATCGAGCTCAAACTTTATGATGATTGTAATATGCGTTATCCTTTCGGATTTAAATCACGCTCACTTTGTTGTTACTCACGTTGCTATACTTTTCGAATTCTGACTCTTCATCTCGAAATTCATTTGAAAGGCAATATTTAAATAATTAAAATGATATAGTGATTAGCGAGAAGCGCTAATTCTCTATCGGATTATTTTTCTATTATTTTCTGCGAATTAACATTCGTGCGCTGTTTTTCATCTATCGACTAGTGTTGACACCAGCCGCGCGTCCTTATTGTTTACTTGTAACGAGTGCGCTCTCAGTTCAGGAGCACTGAGAGGTCGATCGATTTGTCACGTTACACCACATGCACCTAAACAGGTGCATTTACCATTAAACAGTGTTGCCAAACATTCACGTGCGTACTTCATACCGTGTCCTTACGACAATATAACAAGGAGGCTCATATCTTTTCAGGTCGTCATGCCATATTGAGATATTCCTTTTTTATGCTGATTGTATAAGTTTAGAAGAGTAAATGGCATAATTTTTCGACTTGTCAAATACACCGGTACCGGTGGTAGGACGGGCTAAATATATTTATCAGAAATAGAACGAGAAGTAAATACTGAAAAACATAGTATATGCATATTTTAAGAAAAGCTGTAAAGTTTGACAGCGATGTGGTAACATTTAAATATGTGATAGTTGTACAAAAGTTTGAAAACAACCAATTTGACTAGTAGTGATAGGTTTAGTGTTAAGTTGTGCAAAAGCGTTTTTCAGGCGAGAATATGATTGTGCAAAGTTAATGGGGATGATAATAATTTCATTTTACATTTTAAGAAATTTTTATTAAAAATCTATGATTTAAATGAATTTAAGTTAGTTTTCGTGTAAAATCATTTTCGTCAGATTTTTAAAAAAATTGTATGCGTAATTCTTTGAAATAATACCTTTAAAATGAGCCTAATTTTATTAAGATTAACCGTTCAGAAGTAAGGGGGAAAAATGAAAACATTTACAGTTTTTACATGAATTCCCTATGTAGTAGGTATATTGCACACACATTTCATTTTTTTCATCTAAACGAGTTGTGAGACGTTGATAAAAAAGTATATGAAGAATTGGTATAAAGAGAAAATTATTTATCGTTTCGTTTCTAAGATATTAATAGTTACAACGAAAAATTCGTCAAAATTTCGATGCACGAGCAAACTACGGTGAGATGTGCCTAGAGTAGAACGCGCGTAAGTGTATAAAATAATTTCAGATTGATAAAATATAAGAGAAGCCTACACAGAGAATACCGAAACAATACACAACCACATCTAAAGCCAAGACTAAACAATATCAATAAAGCGATTCAAATAATGATACAATAATTTCAAACCCACTCCTGGCTCAAAACGTGTGACGAAGTAAAACAACTAAAAGGAAACAAAAACTACTTGCAAACAGTGAAAAGATTCTCACGATATCACATCAGGTAACAAGAACAAGATCTAGTACATAAAGGCCAAACAATCCAAAACAACCTAGAAAAAAACAGAAATATTCGCATACCATTTCAAGGCAGCTCTCAGCAAGGGAAATGATCAAAACTTCGACAGCGTTCGCTTCGACTTCGTATCTCAATGGCATTTCGACTTCACCAGCAACATAAAACCAAGAAATAAAACCTACGACCCCATAAATCCATCTGAACTGAACAACATTATACAAAAAGGCAAAAACTCAGCACCTGGACACGATCAAGTAACAATGAACATAATTAAAAAATTAGACAAACGGATACACCAACTCATGCTCCAGATTTACAACTTTTGCCTAGCCGAAAACTTTTTTCCTGAGAAATGGAAATAGGCCCAAATTACAGGCCCATCACACTTCTACCAACGATAGGAAAAATCTTCGAGAAATTAATAAAACAAAAACTGGAAAAGACTATCGAGAATATAATCCCACTATACCAATTCGGCTTTCGTAATAAAAAATCAAGAATAGAACCATTAACAGTCATCACATCTAATATACAAGCAGCAAAATTAATCAAAAAATATTCAGCAGTACTCTTTCTGGACATTAATAAAGCCTTCGATAGCGTCTGGCATAAAGGTCTGTTATATAAACTGTGGCAAAACAAGTGTCCTGCATATAAGAGATGTGTAATGTCGGCTGTGATGTAATAATTGTATGTCCTGCGTATCTTCTAAAAACTGTAGATAGTTTTCTTACAAAACGAACTCTAAAAATAAAAATAGGAAACGCATTCTCAGAGAATTTTACACCAGAGCAGGGAGTTCCACAAGGATCCCCACTGTCTCCTCTATTTTACAATTTATACTTCCATGACATATACAACTTCGACTCAGAGAATGAATACGTCCTCCAATACGCAGACCACACAGCATTAATCGCACACGGAAGAACAATGATTGACGCAATAACAGCACTGCAATCAGTTGGTTCAAAAAATGGCGCCTGAAACCGAACCCGACAAAATCGAAATTAATTATATTTAATCACAACATCACAAACACCTCACCAACTATAAACATCTACAACACTGCAATTTATCCGCGCATCTCACTTCAGAAAAATTACATTTAAAAAGAAACTGTTAGCTATTGAACACACAATGAAAATTTACAAATCCATATGCAGATCACTTCTAGAATACGCTCATCTACTATACTTAAACTGCAGCAGATCAGCTCTAAGAAATATCAAAACAGCAGAAACAATTGCACTACGAAGATTGTCTAAAATAAGACACCCTAACAATCCATTGCACAATCCATCTAATACTCTCTTATACCACACAAAAAAAATTGAGCCAATAGAAAAAAGAATAAAAAAACCTTAGCAAAAAATACGCAACCTCTCAACTAAAAGCTATCTCACTCCTTTGCATCCCTATCCCTCCCAACAACGTACCAAAACACAAACACCCAGCTCATTCCATTCAACAAATCTTAACTGCAATAACATAAGCGCAGATCACTAGCATTAATGCAACTAGTTATAAGTATTTATATGAAAACAAAAACTCCAGGCTGAAGGACCTCGGTCAATGGCCCATTGGCCTTCCACACTCACCTTCCACAACGGAAGACCAATAAAGAACATTTACTACTACTACTACTACTAATTTGATGTCATCGACAATAAATTAAAGAAAGAAATGTACAATCGTGCTATACTTGGATTGTAAAATCATGCTCAATGGCTTTCATATATTCATTATTATTTTAAGTAAAAACCTGTTATAAATTTCAAAGTGAAAAAATCAACTTAAAAAAGATAGAGGAAGTAATAAATAGATATTTCATAAATATTATCAATAATAAAATTGAAGAATCGCTCATATGATTTAAAAAAAGAAACAATTTTCTTAACAAACTTTTTGTTTTTGGTAACTCATGGTTTACCATCGCATGCACCGTATACATTAAATGGATATTTCAATATGTGTGGCAAAGTAAATTGTACGCTTTCAAAAGTATATCCATTTCGAACTTACTTTAACGAATAAGAAAAGCACAATAGAATTAATGCAAACCTTCATAATTTATCTACATTACTTCGTAACACTAGATACATTTTTCAGAGGATATTTCAATGCGGTATTATCATAGATATTGAATATTTCTATTCTTATCTTAAATAAATATTTGGACAAGACTGTCGCGCGACAACTACCTTAATACGTCCATACATTTTGTTCGGCTACATAGTGCGGCTCGATTTACGATGCGAGTCATTCAGAATCGTAAGTCCTAATATCGAACGCGTAGTGTCCGACATTGGAAAACGTGAACTCTCGAGATAAACTATAGTCAGGGTAATTTATTCACAATTATTTACAAGAGTAAGCTAGTCTCAAGAGAGACATTGACCAAAAGTGGCAAAGTATGTTATCCAATCAATTTAGATTTTACATATGAAGATCAAGTTCAGGGTATCAAAGTTATATCAATCGATAGCTGAAGGTTTCCTTATGAACATATCAATTTGTATCAGCTTCATTTTCAGGACCAAATTAATAATTAATGAAAAACAATTGAAGATTAGCGCCTGGACGACTTTAACCCTCTTTTTGTCTAATCTTTTGTCCTAATGTTACTCACCCAATCAAAAAAATGAAATTACCAATTGGTAGCGGGGAAAATTTTCCATCAAATTCAATCGGAAAACTATAGGAGAAAATGTACGGTTAATTTATTATAATTTTTTAAAGTACCTCTACTCGCAGCGAACGTTTGAATAATCTGTGCATGGAGCGCATCACGTGACTCAGGCCCAGATGCCATGACGTCACGGTGGACAAATTTTTTTCGCGATCTTCATGTCACTATATTCAGAATGTGCGAAAACGTCGAGAAAACACATTTGGAGAAAATGTCCGGATGCGTGCGTGCGTGCGTAATGGCCTCCCAAAATTCAAACGTGCATAACTTGAGAACGATTTTACCTACAGCTCCCAAATTTATCAGGCATGTGCAGCTGTATAATCTCTTCATTGACTACCATTTTCGTCATGATCTAAGCTGCAGCTCGGATTTTATGCTGCTTTCAAATTCCCCAAAAATGACGTTATTATTCTAGCAATCGCGAATTTTGTGATACTCGTCGAAATAGTTCTTGACGAAGAGATTTGTATCCAAGGTTGGTTGGTACTGCAAGAAGTTTTGATTTTACGATATTTTTAATTTTTCGAGAAATCAAATTTATCAATATAACTCTCGTCAACTTTGGCCAATTGAGCTTCAACTTTTCAAAAGCATATAACATCATCCAGTCGTGATATGCATCAAATGAGGAAGCCAAGAATTTGAATTTTCCAATTTGCTCAGATTCGCCGGTAGTAAATGAAGATTCATCTATGAGGAGGTAAAAATTTAAAAAAAATGAAAATGCTTCCTTATATAGGGATTTCGCACACTTCTTACGATTCGGAGGAAGCAAATTGCAATATTCAACTTGCAGCTTTTTTTACTGACTGAGCAATATTGGAGAAAGGGAGGGTAAAAGTCGGTTAGGTGCAAATCTTCAATTGTTTTTATTAATTACTGATGTGGCCCTCAAAATGGAGGTAATACAAATTAATATGTTTATAAGGGGACCATCAGCTATCGATTGGTGTAACTCTCATACCCTGAACGTGATCTTCATGTATACCATGTATTCAAAGTCTAGATTGACTGGACTAACGTTTTGACTAGCCCTTCGTGATTGGCGAGAGAGCTTCAGCTTCGTGAACAGCTAATCTCATTGGTGCAGCAGTCAAAATTTGAGAGTAGGAGGATTCTACTTGTCACCAATCACGAGAGGGATCATTACGGTAAAAATTACTGAACATCCCTGTCGAAGATTAGGCGTGACTTGGGAATCCGCGTGACGCTCTTGTCATGGCAATAAAGGTTTTGAACGCTTGACTTAAGCGTCAAACGGACGCTTCGATTGTCCAAAAGTGTAGTAAAAAAATATGTGCAAGTTACAAAAATATTAATGTGAGTCAGAATATTATTTAGATACTGATAGATTAAACTATATATGAAACTGACTCAATCCGTATGCGATGGAATACTTTTATTCATTTCGTGTTACTATACTTGTTTTTCATTTTAATAAAAAAAATGTCTATTAAATTTAAGAAACACTAAATTTATTTTCAATAAAATAATAATTTCCATTTTAAAATCACTTAAAAATCACATACTTTATGCTAGCGCCATGGACGCGTCCAGGAACGTTTTCTACACATATCCTTATCCTAGTCAAAATTAATTGCCGCGATTGTGTATATACTGCATTCCACTATTGGGTTTACACAGACAACCATTACTGGCCCAGAGTTATCCAGCAGTGTTACCACTGCTAAGCCAATGAAAGTTGCTGTTATCGCGCGATTATTGGACTTGCGGCATCTATTCATGGTCCATCATGGGGCCTATTGTAGAATCCTACATAAAAAACCTCAAACTCCCCTGGGAAGTCTGCGATGTTCGAAGAAGCTCCACTTTTTTGAATCGCAATAAGTGTAAGACAAATAGCCCCAAAAAAGTGGGGTATCATTAAAATATGCGACGTCGGTTGGATGTTTAATGTTTATTCACGTAGCGAGATTATTAAAAATATATTACAAACGTTAATAAAATATTTGCAGCGCGAAATTAGCATATAATATACAAATAGCCCAAAAAAAAGCGGGATATGATTAAAATATGTGACGTCGCTCGGATGTTTGCAATTTGTTTTCATAATGTGAAGTAACAAAAAATGTTGTACAAATGTTAAAAGATACGTCACAGATAATATCAGTTTCATTTAATATCCCCAAAACACTTTCGATATGGCATAAGATATTCTTTGCATACCCATTTCAGGCCCTTAATGTGAAAAGTATATATCCTGTATTCCCTATGGATATATGTATATTACCCCTTCCGCAACAGGCCGAATTGAAAGTCAGGGACCCAAAAAGGTAGTTTAAAAAATGTGAAATAAAAAATGACTCGATTATGATTAAGGACCTTCTGAGGATGCAGATTACAAATTTCATAATGAAAAGGAGGAACTTCAAAATGGTGAACCCTGATTGCCAATTTCGACTCCAGCCGTCGATTTTCAATTAGCTTTTTATGAGGCCTGTGTTCACTTTCAGGTCTCCTCAATTACTTTTAATTCACGTTCTATGATAAAAATCCTCCTTTCTTTTCAAATTATCTCGATCAGTTTTATCTAATTGTTTATAACAAATAGTTCGTAAATTTTTGTAATAAAATCATCGACATATTCTGATTGTGCATGTCAAAATACATGTGAATGATGAAAATTATTGACGAGACCTGGAGGTGGACACAGACCGTCCTGAGCAGCAATGTATCATTTATTGGACGTTTCAGTCCGTCCATCTGGTATTCTTTCAGTTTGACATCAAATTCATAATCAGCAATGCCAAATAACCCTAGATATCATTGATAGACAGCAGTAGATAATTCTAACAATATTTTCCGCCTAGAACGTCACATGACGTTCCTGCCGCGTTGGGCCAAGTAAGCGTTAGCCGCTATATGGCGTCCTTGCCGCGGAAGGGGTTAATGATCGTTTAAACTATTTTTCTATTTACATTTTCTTATCTATTTTGAAATTCATCCTCTTCTTCGTTTTCTATTTCACTTGCATTTCTGGAAAATCTGTCATTTCTACCTTTGCTACATTCTGTAAATCTTCATTATCGTCTGAGAGATTATTGATTGTTTCTTGTTGATTGTCTTCCTCCTCTTTTAATGTAGAATGTGAAAATTAACAGTATTAATTATATAATAATAAATATATAGTAAAAATAATAATTGATCCAGATCAATAAGTTGGCCAATCAACATACTTTGATGATGATGATTGATCTTCAATAAATGTCTTATTTCGTTTGTCTCTTTTGTTTCTCTTTTGATGCCCAATATCTCAATGTTCGTTCGGAATGCTAGCGTTGCATCCATAATAATAATATTGTTTAAAACTCCATTTCTTCGGAAACCGTTCCATTTTTTCATTTTATGTCTTCGAACGTAAGATTTTCTGAACTTTGCCGATAATATTCATTAGTCATTACAAAGACACTATCCAATCAACTAAAAATTATTCATTTTCTTTCTACTTAATTTTCCACAAAATACCAATTTTGCTTATATAAATATCAAAATTTGAATTATAATACAATTAGTAGCAACATATGTTTTATTTTTTCAAACATATAAATCTTGATATAAAATAAATTTGAAATGAATCACTCTTGAACTTCTCCTGACTAATGTTGTTATTCGCGTAGTAACTGATGTGAGTTTAGATTTTAATACATCTGATATTTTCGTCATTATAGTAGTAATTTTACAATTATAAAAATGTCTAAAATACGATATACTTTTGATCAACTGGATAGATGATAATATATGGTACACCAATTAATCGGATAAAATATTTCGATAACGCAGATTTTTCATCTGATAATTGTGATTCAAACAAATGTGTTGTGATGTTACTTACTTTGCACGTACTAATAGTATTCTAATACCATATGTTTGTTATTAAGCTTTTACCATGAATATTTTTAATGAGTTATTGTTAATATGCTCTATATAGAAAGTTGACACTGGTTTTGTATCAAATTTATATCAAGAAATGCACGGACCCGCCAAGTAGTACTCGATAAGGAATCACCTAAGTTTTATTAATTATTAAATGACCATTAAATCATAATTAAATACGGGAAGCATTAGTAATGTAAAAGAGTAGCGAAAACGTTCTAGGAAATTTTGAAAATACAATTAAAATGATGGGCCAGCGCTGGATCATATGACAAGCAAATATGTAGTGACTTATGTACTGGGCCTCAACAATATGATTTTCATACTTTTTTTTAGAGGAATTCACAGCACTCCTGTACTTGGCGTAGTTTTTTACACGTGTGTTTTTTGGGGATATCACAAGTGGTTGTTGCTCAATGGGATATAGAAGCTCTAAGCACTGAAATTTATATTTTTTCAGATATACAATGTAATTGCATTGTGATATCATTAATCAGAAAAATATATTGCGGTGCCGAAAATATTAAATGGCATATAAATTTAATTTGTAAGTCTATTCTTTTTAACTATGCATAAAGATATATACAAATTTTTAAAGAAAATGTAATCTTGAATGCATATATAAGCGTCGTTAATGGTGTCCAGCTTGTTGAATCCGTGTGGTAAACGTAAGAGAGGAGAGTGTGCTGGATAATTTACGTACCTTAGGCCGTGCGAACAACAGAGAGGATACTATGGTTTGAGCGAAATGCCAAAGCGTCGCTCGCTGCACACTTTCCTGGACACCCTGGACTTCCACGTCCCACACCGAGATATAGGAAGCTATGAAGAGGAACACCTGGACATCCTATATCTCTACACATTGTCATCTGAAATACGAGGAGCTATGTCGAGCACTCATATACGACACCCACACGCGCGCTCCACATACTTATACTTTTCGTGCAGGCTAAAGACTTATAACTCTATACTATTGTGAAAGCAACTTTATATTAACTGAAAATTTGGTGTTAACGGTAGCTTTACGTAAAAAATGTATTTGATTGTGACTCGAGTAAAGAATCTCTGCGGGTTGTGCCCTGTACAGCCGGTTGCCTGTACTTGCGCGACATCCGACCGAGTCTCTTGATAGATAAAGTTGATTTAAATCAAACCACCACTTCTACTATTTCAATGGTAAAATATCAAATAGCTAACATTAGGCAATGCTAATTTGTAGCAAATTTAAGCAATTGATTTCATTTAATTATAATTGTACATCTTATACTATTTTTTTAATACTTAAAGATAACACTGAACTTTAAATGTTCAAAAATTAATATTTTATTTGACTCTATTCTTTCTAGGTCGAAATTCAATCAGGTAGTGGAATTAGAGAAGCGACTTTGAAAAACGTCATTAAGCGTGACACATATACATATAACAATAAAATTAACATTATTAACTGATTTATTTCCATAAGGGTCCAGTAGAGTTCCTAGTAAGAATTACGTTTTAGAGTACCCTAATAAGAAAACTGGCGTTGTACTAATGTGTAAGTGGCTTTTTTATTAAACGCAGTTTAAAACGTGTGGTAAAAATACATTTCACTTGTCTCAAATGAGGGACTACTATACTTGGAAAAGTAAAATAATATTTTTAATACTTCTTTCTCTTTTCATTGCCTCAAATACTATTGAAGAACAATTTCCAAACAAGTTACATGGATCAATAAGGGACAAGTAATTAATAATAAATTAAGTGCGATGCGACTATCGAAGAAACAAGTTTTGCTTGCTAAAACAAACAAATTTAAGGATTATGAAAATGAGAATATTCATATGCATTAGGTATTCTGATATTAAAGAGCGATTTTGTGTAATATTGATTAAAATCTTAATATACAAAAATCCAGTGTCCGTGTGTATGTTCCGAAATAACTCAAAAACGGGCCAACTGATATTCATGAAAGTTGGCATATATATCTAATTTGGTCCAACTTAGATAATAGGATAGTTATTATTCAAATTAATGGTCTCAATAATTAATTATTAATAAAAAACTGACAATCACTCAGCCACAGCAACGCGTGGCCGGGTCTGCTTGTAAATATATAAATATTTATATGTGACAAATCGATAAACCTCTCAGTGCTCCTGCACTGAGAGTGCACTCGTTACAAACAAACAATAAGGACGGGTGACTAATATCAACAACAGCCAATAGATGAAAAAAATCTCCCGAAAGTCAATCCGCGGAAAATAATATAAATGAAATTCGATAGATGATTAGCGCTTCTCGCTAATCAATCTAACATCTCAATTAATTAAATAATGCATTTGATATCAAATTCAATATTCTAAGAATTCAACATTCAAACTTCAACAATCAACAAAATATTATATATTACATCGACCGTGAGTAATAAGACAGTAAGTGTGACTTAAATCCGAAAGGATAACGAACAGTAAAACTGTTATATAGTGTTTAAGCTCGATTTTTGACGTCTGGGATAGAGCATAGTAATTGCATAAAATTGTTATTAAGAATGTGGTCGGAGGCTACGGCATACTGGCGCTCGCTATTCTGCCGACCCCGTCGTCTAGAGAAATATTGTCAAAGTTCTGAGGAGAGCACTGCGATCTACCTCAGGAACTTCATTTGGCGCCATAATGATTTCGATCTATTATCCTCGCCGTGATTAGTCCATTCGCACGTAGTCCCATAGCCAATAGATAAGCAAAGCGCCACTAGTGCTACCGTACTAAACAGGCGCATTCTCTGTTTCTCCAAGACAGGGCAGAGACATACAAATAGACAATAGATATAGGACGCTTTCCTGACAATCCTTTCCTACAATATCGACGTTTATTTCGGACGATTGTAATTAACGCACATAGAAGAACTGTTGTACCTATCATCGATAATTTAATAAAGCTTTGTTATTTTATTTTATCATTTAATTCTGTGTCACCTAATTTCTTAAAGACACCAGCCCTGAGCACTTACCTACATCCCATTTCGTACACTCAGAAGAAGTGTACGCAATTGGGTTGGTAAATGATATGTTTTTATTTTTTTTGTTGTAAAAATCATATACGATTTTTATAATAAAAGTGCTTTTCTTTTTTTACAATTAACAAAGTTATTGCTATTTAAAAATTACATATTATTCGGATCGGCAATGTACCCGGCAATGTAATTGTAATGTATTGCAATTATTACATTACTTTCAAGGCCAATAGTTATTTCAAGAAAAAAAATTCTACCCAGTTACCTGTGGCTGCTGCACAATCGTGACATTGAACATTCTGGATCTTTTTTTCTTTCTCATCGACGGTTAACCTTACTGTATATACTTTACTTCGGAGTTTATGTTCCGGACATATTCGACATTTTACTATGCAAGTATTTTGTTTACGTTTCAGTTGCACATAACCTATTGTTTCATCACCGTAACTCTCACGACACGCTCTACAAATGAATTATAACATGATTTATTGTATCCATTTTTTTTGTAATCGAGTACAATAATTAAAAGTTACTTACAACGAAGCTTTGGCCCCATGAACTTCTGCAGCATTGAATCGAATATCTTTACTGAAAAACTCTCACGATAAATATGTCTACAACTGGCAAATTATTCGCATTTGCCTTAAAAAATCCACGTTCGCACATCGTTGCTCAAAAATACATGAGTTTTCTAGTCTTTAAAGAATTGAGATGTTTTGCGATCGAAGTTTTCACGAACTGTCACTTTACGTTAGTCGTCCGTCGGCCATATAACATCGTGACGTCAGAACCGCCAGCACCAGTGGCGCAGCGTGTTGTGTGAACGTGTACGGTTTGAATTTCCGTGTTAGAAAAACTATTAATAGTTATTCTCAAAAATACAAAAAAAAAATCCTTCATCTTTATGTTTTATTGTCATAAATGCATGCTTCTAGTAAACAAAAATCGACTTTTTTCTTTTTTTTTATAACCCAATTGAACTATCGATAAACGTTAGAATATACATATAAGAAAGATGTATTACATACAGGGTGTTCCGAAATTACCTAACCCGGAGGGTTTGGCGGTGTTCGAGAGACAACACTGATCACGAAAATGATCTTCGTTTTGCTCGGAAGCTCTTAGTTTTTAAATGGGAGCAGGTCAAAGTTGACCAATCATAGCGAGGCGTCAACAGAAATGTAGGCTCCTACGAACTCTGAGTTTTCTTTCCTCGTTTTTGTTTGTCAGTGGGTATGGGCAGACTGGGCAGACTGAAGCCAGTCGAAGTCATGCCTAATGGATGTCACGCGCTGAGAACAGTCAGGCACTAACTGAAGACTGCAATATCCTATATTAATGTAGGAAATAATAAAGATCTGTCGCAGTAGGTAAATCCGAAATTGGTCACCTACAAGTATTATGTAACTTGGTGTGGACCATAAAAGCGTTACATGTACCTGCTTTTCTCTCTCAGACCCCATACTATGTCAGCACTAAATACATTCTATGCTTGTCTAATTTAATTTTAGGTACGATTAATGTTATTATTGCAAGACAAGCGTATTATAAATGCGCCGATAGAATACCCGTTTCCTGAGGAAGGTGTGTTCAGGAAAAGAAGAGTCCATGGAAATGAATATGATGGCAGCGTACGATGGTACCCAGGTAAAGGAATGGACGTCGACGAAGAATCTGACAATTGAAATAATAGTTTTAACATTATCATTGAATGCCTACAGTAAAAGTTGTTAGAAGCAAGACGGATCGCTGATAGATCCTTTTACATGTTCTATATAAGATTCAGTACAGGTCCTATGCAGTATTTAATTACGTGTTTCACGGGAGATGCTCAGGTTTACGAAGGATAAACTCACAATCAGTCTGCTGCATAGATCCAAAACTGATCTGAGATTGATCTTTTCCGTACAATGATTGTGGCTTGAATCAATGCTCTATTTCCTTAATGCACAAATATTATACTCAGATTAATTTTGGGCCTTAATTTTTAATTCCTCGCCCTTAATGTCTTCGGTACTTTGTCCGGGACTTTTTCTAGTAGTCTTTCCGGGACTTTCTCTGGTACATTTTCTAGGACTTTCCCTGATACTTTTTCCTGCACTTCTTCCGGGACTTTTCTCAATCGTTTTTTCGGTACGTTTTCTAAGATTTTACTGGTACTTTTAAATAGTAGAGATATGGAAAATAGTAGAGAGAAACACCGACGAGGGAGACTTTCGGAGTCGAATGATAGGCGCGCAAAATGGCTACGCAGCGTGTAGAAAAATGTTTCGTTTACTACTGCTAAATAAACGGAAAATTTTACAATACGATTATTTCATGTCGTGACGGCTAGCCTACCCAAGACCTGTCTCTATTTCAGAATGCCTACCAAATCCGCGAATCTCTTCGCGGCGCGATTCGCGGTCCTAACAGGTTTCGTTGGAGACGGGCTTCCCCTTCGGAAGAGGTATCCGCTCTGACGTCGGTAGTCACCCTAGGTCCGCGTGTCCGTATCACTCCCGCTCAGCTATCTTTGTGCGCGAGATATTCTCTAAGTAAGAACGCTTTCGCGGGACATGCTGAAAACTGGCTGTCCCGTAAATTCCTTAAAAAACATTCAAAGAGCGACGGCCATGTGCCTTCTGCCACCTACAATGGTCCGTGTGTCTCGGCTCCACAAGGGCGACCGCTGGACACTACGTGTCTCAAACAATCGGCCACGCACTTCCATTGCATTCTTAATAACAAAAATCGGTATCCATAGCTTTCTGCAAGAAATCCCGATAATCGTGATCCGCGATTATCCGATAGCTGTGCTATCACAGGACCACGGAAGAAGTTTTTCACTCAAAGTTTTTCGGTCATCCGAGTCCTCACTCAGAGACACTCTCCGCAACTCTCTATTCCTCGGAATCCCTCTGTACCGTTTTTCGCGGTAGTTCGAAAAATGAAAACAATCTTCTCCGGCACCCTCCTCGCGAAACCGTACACGGTTAAAGTTCCCGGTGTACCAATTGTGCGTCCCGGCGATTGGGCACTCCTTGCGTGCGGTCACTCAATCCAAAAGGACCCCGCGCCCCCACCGCCGGTCTACTATTTTCCCCCTTTCTTCCTCCCGAATCTCGAACCTATGAAATCCTTGGAGACGGAGGCTGGAGGCACCACTGTGTCGTCGGCGGTGCACGGGGGTGCGGGGTTTTTGACCCGCCAAGTAGTACTCGATAAGGAATCACCTAAAGTTTTATTAATTATTAAATCATCATTAAATCATAATCAACTACAGGAAGCAGTAGTAATGTAAAAGAGTAGTAAAAACGTTATAGGAAATTTTGAAAATACAATTAAAATGCTGGGCCAGTGCTAAATCATATAATAGAAAAACATGTAGTGACTTATGTACTTGGCCTCAATAATATGATTTTGATACTTTTTTTTAGAGGAATTCACAGCACTCCTGTACTTGGCGTAGTTTTTTACACGTAAGTGTCTTTTGGGAGATACAGCTTTGCAGGAGTTTATTGAGAATTTATGGCGTTGGAATGGCTAATTAACTGTGAATATGATTAATTACTTATTATATATTCTGAATCGGTACGTGAAACTTTAAAATTTTTTCTTAAAACCGCATTTTTAACCCCTGACAGGTACACATCATTTTGGCCGACTCTCCACGGGTGCACTGGTTCGTTACGCCCTGCACGGCGTAACGATTTTTCTATAAAGCATTATAAAGGGGAAGTGTCATATTTTCACGTGCCATTAAATGTTTTTGATATCTTTCAAAAACCATAATTATTTTAATTTTTGAATGCGAAAATTGGGGTGGTTATTAAATGGTATCTTGAAAGGGAAAATAACTTAGCAAATGTTATTACATAAATACATATGTATGCATAAGTAGAAAACTTTTTAATAATTATTTATAAATGAGTTTTTTAATTAATAAGGCATGGATTATTAAAATACGTTGTAGTAGGAAATAAAGATTAAAAATGAAGTTAAATCGAAAGTGGACTTATAGGTTTAAAGCAGAACCTAAGGATTGAAAAGAAGCAAAAGAGGGTTAGTTTAGAACCTCAAGGTCCAACGGAGGCTTAAAATTTTTACTCGGAATGTTTATTACTTTTTTTAATCCCCAAGAATCGCCATTTTTTCAGAGCATCAAATTAGAGAGACCCCTTAACTTCTATTATGTTTTTATGATTTATTTTAAAATAAACAGTCATTATCTTAGGAAATGCCACAGTGTACCTTGATTACTATTATTTATACGTTACTTATTAATAAATAATTCTCTTTGTGTGGTAAATCATGTTATATAATTGAACGGAAATAAAATTGGATCCATTAGTAATAGCCATTATAAGAGCTTTACCATTTGAAGGCATTATATTCGTCTTGTATAATATTAGCATACTTTTGTATATTAAGGAGATATTACGGTCTATAAACTTCGAAAATTTGACTTTTTTTACATTTTCTCATAGTTTCAGGTCTTGAGAATGTATCTCGAAAATTTTAAGTTAAGATTTGTAGAATTCTCATAGTCACAAAGGCTGCGGTGCGTTGTGGTGCAGCAGGTAGTAGTGAGTGCTGAAGAAAGAAGAGAGAGTGAGCTAGGAAGAGAGTGCTGCTCAATATTTTCTTTTCGAAACTAAGGAAGGTAGTCTGTGTGGTCTCGGTATAGGTGATCAGGGCTAAGTTATTTAAATCAGTTATTATTTACCGCAAGTTTAGCCATATCAGTGCTAAATGTATGGCAAACTTTATGGTAAACGCGCTTTTCTTGAAACAAAATTTTTTAAATTGGTTACACATTTTTCTCAAAATCTATTGGTTCGATTGACTTAGGACTTTGCACACATTTCAAGGGAACCTTTACCTATAGGCTAAATTAAAATCACATCGATAACTTGAATAATTTAGCCCCGTCCTTATGGTTTAAATTGAAAATTTTCCGGCAAAATTGAACTTTAATTTTCAAACACCTCCGAATTAGATAAAAATGTTCGTACTTGTTTAGTTCTAGTTCAGAGTATAATTACATTCTTATAGATTAAAAAAATAATTTGTTTTTCTATTTCAGATGGCTGGGATCGCTCGTGCGCCCGATTGGACGGTTGTTTCGCGACACGATCTACAAAACAGTGCATAACTTGTATAGATTTCAATAAAATACCTCATAAAAATTTGGTTTGTTTGTTGAATCATGTCTTCATATACATCTAAACTGCCGGCACTGTAGGTAGGTTTAATAGTTTTTGCAAAATAATTCCAAAAAATTTCTTTAAAAACAAGCATCTAGACCGTAATACTCCCTTAAAGGTTTATTTCTGTTACGTGCATATTACGCAAAGCTATAGGGAAATGAATCGTTATTTTTAGCCAATGAATAATAATGTTTACATTAATATTTCGTAGAATTACAAATGTACATTCGCGTCGCTCAAAGACGGTTCGTCAAACAAAAGTATCTGTTTCTTACCTGAAGGCTATAAAAAAGGGTCTTAACATTTGGAGAACCGATACAACCCGAGTCAAAATTTTCCTTTATTGTACCTCCATACTCTTCATAGTATCTCCATTATTCGTCGATATCCAAGTAAAAATTCCTAACTCTCTGCCAATTTTGATGATTGGTCTTATATTCGGCTAGAGTTGTTTGCCAAGCCCTGTTTAACAACTTCGGTCCAGCATGATCAAAAGTATTGGCAACACCTTGGGCGTGATTAGAAACATGAAAGCTTATTTTGTTAAGCCAATAAAAGCCCTTTCGTTTGTAATGCATTGGTATCACATAGTCTCAACGTTACGATGAATGTTCAAACAATTAATCTACCTATTTTGAGACAAACTTCGGGCTAAGAGTGGCTCAACATTGGACCCAAGGTAAAGCGGATAAGCATATTTATTTCCCTTATATCGACTCTGTATTGACAGCTATATTGGCCGAATATTAAATTTATGATAGAGTTAGTATTTATTTTTCATTAAAATAAAGGTATTATGCAAATCCCTTAGTGCATACAATATGGAAATTAGAAAAATTGTTACAAAAAACTATTGATTTAATGAAATGCGCGGTAATCATGCTGCCAACGATATCCCAGGCAAAAATGATATTTAGCCAAATGTCGGACCTGTATTGATAAAACTTGGTCCAAGTTTGATAACCAGGCTTGGGCCTTTAGTGGAATGATAACACCGGCAATATAAGGGCCAATTTTATCTGCTAGTATCGGACTAAAATTTGTTGCCAATCTTGAGCCAGAATTACTTAATTACTAATATTGGTTACCAGACTAGATGTGATGTGCAGGGGCGTTAATACATGTCTAGCGAAGCTAATCTGTCGCGCTAAGCGCGGAAGTTTATATTCATTTTTGTTTAGAGTAAGTTTTTGACTGCTGTCCTATACAGGCCTTGGTCCCTTCGCTGATCGTAGGATGAGGAATTGGTGTATGGTCTGTTAAATTAAAAAATCTAAAGTTTCCCTTGAAATAATAAGAATATATTGTTACAACCCAATGAAAGTGTCACTGATAATAATTAGAAACAGCCTATGAAAATGCCGGATGGTCTTAGAAGCTATGTTTATAAAAGAAGATATCGCGATGCCGCCTTCGCTCTCAATCTCCCACATTTATACAGTCACACGCAGCCACGCCATTGGCGCGTAACAGTAGACGCCATCGCAACCTCGATCTTCACACTCTGTCCTTGTCGCAGTGACTGATCCATCTATCTTTTATAATAACACTTTAACTACACGAGAATATTGTCCGTAATGGAAATCAATCAACTTATAACTATTATCACATTGACTGATAACGCTACACGATACGATTTTATCGACTTACGAACGGCGATATGTAACAGAACGAGGAACTCTCGTGAAAACGATAGCCGCCGCACGATGCAATTGCGAGGAGCTACTCCAGCCCGAACTATGCGCCCTGGTGTCTATCTGGAGACTGATTTGTTGTCGCTCTTCCATCCTACTTTCTGCCGAAAGTTCCTGGACAGACGGGGGTAAATCTCACGAATTCCGCAGTTTTACCCGTACGAGTGAATTCGCGAATTTTTTGTTCACACGTTCTAGGCACGTTCGATAAGACTGGAAGCAGCTTCCTCACATAATGTCTGCATTTCTGAAGTCGCGTGATTCCTTCGTTTAATACGCTTCTTTAATTGGCGTATATCGGAAAAAATTTGAGCCAAAAGCACGGCACGGCTTAATAGTAACGCTAATTATTATATATATAGTGGAATGGTAATATTGGCATAATACGATCGCTACTTTCAACTGCCAGTATTGAACCAAAATTAGTTACTGAACACGGCCCAAGAATCTCCAATATTATTTGCATAGTCTGGTGGAATAAATTTTGCCAATTTTGGGCAAATATTACCCCTATAGATGTAAAAAATATATTTATTTCAAAACAAATTAATTTCTCTCAATTACGACATTTTTTTTCGTTGGAGTGCAAAAGAATCCAGAAGAATCTAATTTGCTTGAAGTTCAGTAATTTCGCACTTTATTCACGATTACAAAATTGTATCCGAAGTTAGATTGAAAAATTAGTTTTTTCGGTGGAAATCTGAAGTTCTCACCACCTGGTTAGTTATCTATCTGGAAGAAAGATACGGTTGACTTTTTATAATTGAAGTATTTAAGTTAGAGAGAACTTATCATTATTAAATGTCAAATTAGATTATGTTTATTATGGCGCATAATTTCTTGGACATAGTTTCAGGTCATTAAAAATAAATTGTGGTCAGTTCTTTACTTAAATAACCTCGTGCAAAGTTACTTGAATGACATATTTATTGGTGCACAATTTTTCGGTGCACAGTTGAGCGATGCATGGTTGGACTTCATGTCATTAGAAATATTCTACGAAACGAACGTTACCGGGAAAGTACTTATAATAAAAATACTTCCTCGTGTATGGTCGGTATATTGGTTCGTGTAAAATATTTTCGTCGTAGGAAACTTATGCGTAGAATATCTTTGGGCAGAATTTTTGCGTGTTTAAATATTTTATTGTCATATAACATACACCGTAAGTTCAGATTATTTGAAACTTCATAAAAAATGATTGTTATATCAATAAATGAAAAGTCCAAATAAAACTTAGTAGGTTTTTTTGAACATGTCGATGTTGATATAAAAGGAATGTGCTCAGTGTATAATATTTGGGCAAGAAATACGGGAAGTAAAATATCGTTGTTGGATAGTAAATCTAATAAGAGAAGTTGTTATAACAAAATTATGGTCAAAGAGAATATATTAATATACAATTCTTTGTAAAATGTCGTAGTCAATGTGAGAAACTGAAAATCTTCGTGAACAATGATGCATAACGACACTAAAATTTGATTCTTAACATGTGACAAATTGAAAAATAGACAGCAAAAGATGTAGAATATGAATACCAATGCCTAACCTTTGTTGATTAAATTTGGCATATATTACAGAATTTCAAGGGATATTTATATATTACTACTTTGTAATTAAATATGTACCCTATGTGATAAATATTTAATATCAATAAAAGAATACGTTTCAAAATCACCTAAACGAGTAAAAGTTGCAACAGAAAAGTTATCCATATTTAACTTAATAACCATAACGAACATGATTGTAAATAATTAGGTTTTATGAGAGTAGTTGCATAAAAATGGTTTCCATATATTCGGAACGAATTGTTTGGAAAAACTACACCTGAGAACTATGTAAAGACTGATCGTACATGCATATACGTGCGTAATGGAATATGAATACCATAATGAATTACCTTGACTAGTGGGAGTATCAGCAAGTCATTAAGACAATAAACGATAATTGATCACACTGATAGGCCCTTTAATAGCCCCGCCTTCATTAAAGTACCTGTACACAACGTTTATTCATAAGGAATCAATTCGTCATATCCAACACTATCGAACTTTTAAAAAACAAATGGTGTTCATTTAGGATACATATGCACAGTATGATTGTACAAACACCATAAAAGTCCATTACGGTTATTGAGCTGGTATTAAAGACTGTTTTGCAGAATCTTGATACATAATCCAATAACGAGTTAAGGCTTCAACTAAATCACAGAAGGATCCATGATCCGAAAATACTGCTGTATCTCTTGGTAGATATTTCCACTGTGATATAAGGAATATGCCCATGTAATGACAGGCCAATGGCGATGCGGCATCCCCACCATAAAGAGAAAATATTTCCACCATCACAATAAAGTTTAACCAATAAGAGTTTCCGAATATTCGGACCCGCCTACAAGCATTTTCAATTAGAGCCAATTAACGAGTCGCCCACCATTAGATCTCAACCTATCAGCTGCCAGCTGGATCCTAAGGCTGCCGAGGCCGCTGCTCATGTTCACCGAGTAGTGTGAAATATCGCGCCCAAGTGTTACAAGCAAGTTCACACGAAAGTACGAAAGTCCGTAAGAGTTTCTGCGGCTGTCGCAGTTACTTCCTATAGTATACCATAACGGCGTGTAATAATTACTTTGTTTAGGCAACTGTTAGTAGTAGTAATAGCAGCAAGTAGCAAAAGGTGTGCTTGATGATTAAATCGTCTCTAATTGATAAATTCATCAGTGATATACCGTATACGTGTAAACTGTGTATACCTGAGGGTGTATGCGAGTATCTCGCCAACGTATGCTTAATAGTAATAATATAATTTTGAGAAATTTCACGGATCTTTTTATACTGCCGCCAAGGTGCGGGTGTTATATTTAAGAGTATGCAATCGAATATCGGAAATGCAGGCAGTCCTGGACGTACGGCTTGCTGCGATCGTGATCGCGAGAGACGCATTAATGATGATAATGAGAGAAACGAGAGAAATTCGAGCAATTCCAATTCGATACAGCAATGTAACTCTTCTGCGCAGCCATTATCACTTGCACTTGAGGACAGAGAACTTTGGACCAGGTTTCAGTGCATTACCAACGAGATGATTGTTACAAAAAATGGAAGGTATGTGGGGTTGCGTGCATGCATTTTTATTATTTTTTTTTTTCATACCATCGATGTCTATTAACATAACTTTTGTATCATTGCTTCACATGTACAATTTTTACATATACTAAAAATATGTTGACTTCTAGTACATAATGCATCCTTCTTGGCAACGAAGATAATTTTTTTAGAGCCATAAATGAAAACGTTACTAAACGTATAATTTTTTATCCATGCATATTGACAACCGATCATTATTGAGAGACTATACCAATTTTTCAAATATCAAAATCATTCTACATTCAATATTACGATTCAAGATACTTTGTTATATGGATATAGATACAGTGGATATAGTAATATTGAGTACCAAATATTCTTTACGTGAAATTTCATAAAGAACACTTTTCGTTATCGAAATCTTCAGTTTGCTCAGTATTCGCTGACTGAACGTGTCTAAGAAGTTGTATTTTTTGGCATGCAATCTCGGATGTGATATTTAAAAAAAATATAATAAATTCTATCTTTTAATGAATCTCTCAGTGAATGATATATTGCAAAATTAATAGCTTGTAAATTAAACAGATTGGATATTTTTACATTTACAGTTATGTTTGTATAAATCCTATTTACTGATAGTGATGTAACTTGAATCTACTTCTCATTGCGTGATTTAATTTCGCACTATTCAGAAGAATTTAAATAACTGATTCAACTCTTTTGCCAATAAAGGTAAAATGTATGTTGTATATTAATGTAGATAGTCATATTTGTCGAAGAAAAAAATTAATAATCTTACAAGGAAAATACCCGAGATGTATACCCCCGCCACCCCCCCCCCCCCCCCCCGGTTTTGATGAAACAGTGTAGGTAAATAGAGTACTTAGAGATAACGGTCAATATTCCGGTTTAAAGCGGTCACATATGTAACATACAAAATAATGTTTGTAAGCATGTTTGTAACGACTCAAAATGTGCAGAATTGCATTCTGAATCCAAATATATGATAAACCACCCTGCAGTTATATCACTTATCGTTGTAACTAGTGGATAAAACATACATATATCAAAATGATGGGAATTAAATTGACACGCAAAATGAGATATTAATCACTCATCTCAATAGAATATTTAACATATTTATTTTACAACGAGAATATGGGGTCGGGGCGCTGCCGCACAAAACAATTGGACACAAATGACTTTTTATTGCAGATTTTGTCCACTTTTAAGAGAATAGAATAGAATTAGGTATGAACGATGTCTTATTGTATTATTTTGTACGTGATTTAACGTTAGCTTACGCTAGATTTGGTTAGATAAAGTTAGGATAGGGTGGAATGTTCAAATTTCGGAGACTGACTAGGTTAGTGGAAAGATATATGAGAGAACGAAGCGAGCAAATCCAACTGAATAGAGCATATTAAGTCTTTGAAAAGATTTCGTCATATGAAGATAACTTAGAATATCGTTGAATTACTGATGGTATATCTCTTAGGAGGCAGAAATTCGCATTTGTGTCCAATCGGATTTGTGCGCAACTGGGCATCATCCGGAGAATATTATTTTGGCATAAATTTCACAGAATGTAACGAACGGAGTTCACGAAATATAACAATAATATATGTATCAATGTAAAACAGACAGAAGTTGAAAGGTAGGTTATTATATTTTTCGTAAACAAAATCTAACGTAATAACAACATACACTGTCGTCGAAAAGTTTCAGGACAAGGCCGACAACTGCACTCAAACCTTTTTGCGCCAGTCTTTTTCGAGCAGCATCCGATTAAATCATGATCATGGTTTGTTTATAGAAAATGCGTTTATCCTCCCTCCCCCCGTTTCCGATATATTGCCAAAAAAAAACTAGAAAAGATGCTAATACTCTCCTCTGGAGAACAAGCTCTAATAAAGACAAATAAGACAAAGCATGCAGATAAGGGCTTGAGTCATTTCCAAAGCAGAAGGCCGGTTATTAGTAATAATTTCCAAAATGAATAGAAAGCTTAGTGTATCGGAACTCCATACGCGGTTCAAAGAAACTCATAAGAAACAGATATCATTAACTACTGCCAAGGATCGCTTGAATAGAGCTGGCCTTCTGAAATCAATTTTACAATTAAATAAGAAGAGGAGACTTCACTGGGCTCAAATACTGAATCATTCAAGATTAAAAACGAATTTTATAGACTGACGTTTCACTTTCATTTTTCCCCATTTAAACCCTTGTCCAGAAACTTTTCGACGGCAGTGTATATGGGTATACATAAGATTTGTTTTATGGCTCAAATGACTACAACAGTGATATTGTGTGAAGAAATGTTGAAGACACAAAAACTTCCGCCACTAAGCACGTGTAATTATCGCTGGGGAATCGCATATGATACATTCATCGAATGTATGATGAAAGTAGAAGTCAACGAGAGTCGTAAACGTTGACGGGTTTTTCTCTATGTAACCACTTTTGTATCATACATGTTTGAATAAATTAGTAAATCGAGGTGATGAAAACTGAATAGGGGTGAGTGATTGCAAACGAAGAATGTTATCACTAGCATAAAGATTAAAGTCGCGTGGGAATAAAATAATCATATCGAAAAAATGTTTAACGGAATTTTTCTACAGTAAAAATCCGTAAACGTCCAATAGCTGAAGTTGAGTCATTCTTCCTGGTGGTATGGTCAGGAGTACAGTCTATGTCTTTCGGAGTGACTTTTGGTACAGCTTGTGCACCTTGAACTCTTCAGGAATTGAGTCGTAACACTGCATTATCACCGGCAGTATACTATATATATATATATAGGGAAAAAAACTTCATGTTCGCAAAAGTTCTCTCGTTACCTTTCTCAATTTTTATATACTGATATACATATTTTTTGCTCAAAACATACGTTCTAGTACACGTGGTCCTAATTTTCCAGTTAGCTCATGTAGGACTATAAAGGCGGGAGATAGTAACAGACCCGAAGTGGAGATGATAAGTTGAATAGCACAACTATATGGCATCAAAGATATCAATTGCATCAACTTTGTTCATTCCTTGTACAGCCAATGCTCGAAAACCATGCAATTCTAAATTGAATCTACTTCGATCTGACTTACAGACGTCATTTTCTCTGCGGAAACGAATTTCCTCCCTACACGCTTTTATAGTCCACTCCTTGGATAGGACTGGTTTTACTCGTAAATTTGGTTATTTCCCATAATAAAATTCTATACTCCTTTTTTAAATTTGTTAACCAATGACAAGATGCTTCAAAAGTAAGTAAATCGACTTTGTGACTACCTTGAAGGGCCCATCGACAAACATCTGTGTCATGGATCATTACTTTTTTGTCGTTAACCTCAATAAACTTTTGTAAAGTATCTACGTTCCGAGATTCGCTGCAATTTATCTATATAATATCCACCTGCAAATACTTGTTTCTCCCGTTTTTTTAAATGTTTTAAAGAGGCATCCTTTTCTATATTGCGTTTGACTGTTGCCATACTTCATTTTTCCCTTTTACCGCATTTCCAGTAGTCAACTGCAGTCTTTTTATATTAAAAATCCATCGGTTCGTCTTCGAAGGGACATGTTGATACCTTTGTTGCTGAATATATTGCCGATGTATTCTCGTCCTGACCTTCCCATTTATTATCGCCAACTGTGTGGCTTTCGGGTATAGTCTATGACGTTATTTTTACGTCATAAAAAGTCCCGTATTTGTAAGTTCTGTTTTTCGACTTCGGGACGTATTTACGTCCCTTTTCCAATAAAATAACACGTAACCGGCCAGGAACTTTAGGGTCATAGGCTAAGTATTGGGCACTAGGCTAATACTAAATTGTACACATAAATAAATTTCATAAATCACGACCACACGCCCATACCGAGCTATCCGAACAACCAAACACTACCAAAGCAGGATAAGGAGATCTTACGCCAAGGAACGTGGAGAACTGCCGTGCAAACCTAACGACTCCACTCTATATTAGACCCTACCCGAAAAGGAGTACGGAGGGTCACCCAAAAGGACAGCGCCGAAGGCTTCACCTCACCTTCCGATCCGTACCGTCGGTATCGATAGTCCACATTATTTCGACTACTATCGAAGACGAGAAAGTCTCGAATTCCACGAGGCTCCCCGTGTTGGAGGATCAGCGGGCCCCAGAGTGAAGGCATCGTAACTGGTTTGCCGCAGGAGGCAGAAATGACAAGAACTACCGAAGAGATCAGGATCCCAGCCAATGTCGTCGAGGACAGGGTCGGGATTTCACCGCCACCAGAGGACACGGGACACCCCGAGCTACGGCAGCGAGACTGTGACGATGTTCCGCGTGGCTAGCGAGCTTAGGACTAGGATGTCAAAGTGTTGCGTTTAGTCCGCGATTGGAACTTTTATTTTACGCCGTTCTTCCGAGTATCGGGTATCGCTGCTCAGTGGAAGGCTCCGGCACCTACCGAATATTGTCAAAGTCCGTCTCGTAGGAGTAAGACGATTGAGGCACAGATATCACTCGAGAGTTATTTCGTGTTTTTTAATAGAGGAATAGTTCCGACGGCATGACTTCTGTAGCGGTGTAGTAATACGAGTATTTTGAATCCTCCAGAGAATCTTATTGGCTATTTAAGGTTACTCTACTACTTTTGATTGTTAGTGGGGACGCGAGTCCAGCCCTACAATGAACTTTGCGTGTACTTCATTCTTTTCTGAGTTATCATCATGGTCAGGTGCGAATTTTGTTCCTTCAGTTGTTTCGCTAAGACCTGTAAGAATCTTGTAGCGAGTCACGAAATATTTTCCATAGAGCTCACTTTCTTAACGTTGTTCGCGTTTCGCGTTTTCGCCCAGGGCCTTCGTCTATGAAGGATTTTCATATCACTAACGTGGAAAAGATTCCATGTATCGCATATTTCTTTTGTGAATTAATATTTCTTGATTCTGTAACATTTTCTTAGTGCAAAAGTCTGGTCACCCTGGAGACCTAACAGAAAGAATCCGCGAGTTCTCGCTTCTTGAGAATGCGTATATCGCATCGTGTTTGTCTCTCTTCCCGAGACTTCACGTATTGATAACATTAGTTTCCCAACATTTACTTTTATTTAGTTTTGTCGCATTTACATAAATAGTTAACGATATTATTTTTTATTTATTCCAAACTTATCCTTTGTTCATTATTGAATTTCTAAATTGTCTTAAATTAAAGGGCACCTGTTATTGTTTTCTATTCCGAGGTTCTCATTCTCCTAACCGATTCCATTACCAACATCTAGCCCCTCTACCATCCCGTATTGTCTGTGCTAGTCGGTGCCACTTTCTTCGTCTCTTCTGGAATTATTTTGCAGATTTCGTTGCGTGACGCAAAGGTGCGTCTGGCGCCCAATCGGTCTTTTTCGGTATCATGTTCCGAGGGACAGAGGTTAGTCATTTGTCGACGGATAATCACATGTTTTGCTACGATAGCTCGGGTATTTTTGTTCGAAGTAGTTTCCGTAATGGTTCCGGTTGTAGCACTTCCCATTTATTTTAAAAATATCATTTGAACGAATGAATCAGATTTCTGAATATATGCTTGTATACAAGCTTATTAATGCACTAGTCACTCCGCTGATATTTTTTTATATTTCGCATATTTTCTGCGGTAATAGATGTGGTGGGAAAATCGTTTTGTAGGTATGTAAAGGTATCTGATCTACCTAAAACCGAATATGTGCCGCTAATTTTGTGCGCACATCTTATATCTCAAAGCTCTCTTTTTACATACCAAGTTTCATTAATATTAGAGGGACAGGGGAGATACCTCAAGTACTTTCCTTATTATTTATAATTTAATTTATTATAGATTAATAGAGAACCATATATTAGGTTGAGTCATAAATAACTTCCGATACAGCGAGGTAGAATCTATTGTTCGTGTTAAGGGCTCAGTTACTCTTGTGAAAATTGTTTCGTGTGGTGTACGTTACCTCAAACTATTGTTCCTAACCCCTAAACTGGAGAGTGAAAAAGTGCATATTCGTCATGTAATGCTTTGGGAATTTAAACAAGGCAATAGTGCTAATGCGGCAGCTGAAAAAATATGCAACTTATATGGTGAAGGACCAATAAGTAATCGGGCAGTTGGAAATTGGTTTGTTAAATTCCGTTTCTGTTCCTTAAAAAACTTGTTGAATGGAAAACACCTCAATTCTGAAGAGCAAGTCAGTCAGGCTTTCGAAAATATCTTCCAGTCCAAATCAATCACATTTTACAAGGAAGGAATTTATAAGCTGCCAGAAAGATGGGAGAAGGTCATACATAATAGTGACGAATACATAATAAATTAATGTAATTTTTTTTATTTAATGAAAGCAAAATAAATGTCTGGTAAGAAGACGAAACTTATTTATGAGTTGATCTAATATTTTTTGCTTTTCGGTAATGGACGCAATGTGAATTATTTTTATTCGATGAATGTGTTACGGCTATATCGGCGTAAAGTTAAATTAATTAAATTCTAATTTTTTAGATGAAAGTTAATATAGTTAACATCAAAGTTTGCGGTTACTAGCTATTCAGCGTTAAATCGGGCGGAATCGCGAATAAAATGCCACGATCCGATTACCATTTCTTGCCGTTTTAGTTACATAAACGGTGATTCTAAACAGATTTTAGAAAATTCACATCATGGGTCTTTAAGCGCTTGGTTTTGTAGATAAAGGTACTATTACAATAATTATTGCATTAGTTTACGGTAGGCGTTCAAAGTGGTTTTCATTGCTAGTCAGATATACGTCGATATGTCGCATCATGTCTTACACGTTTGTACGTACCCATCTGAGTTTTTATAGCATTACATGCATTTTCTATGCATACAGTTATATTTCAGTGACCATTTGTCGATGTGTGTCACAAATTTTTAACAGTGCTCACTAAGGCAAGCTATGCTTTACTCTCACAATCAGAGCAAATAGTATAGTGTGACTGCATGCTGCCTGCCGTAGACCGCCTACTATCTGCCCTCTTTATTTGATTAAATAATTCATTTCTCATTGTTATAATTATAAACTACTAAGGTAAGTTTACAAGTGGCTCCGCATTACCGCAAATATTAATATTCATTAAGTTTTTCATGATTAATATTGCAAATTTAACAATTGTAAAATCATCGACTATACTTAATTGATGTATAGAAAAAATTTCGATAACCATCCTGCGTGGATTATAATTTATTTTTAGACTTTTATTTAGGTCCGCGCATTACAGAAGTAGTTTAATGTATTTCTTATCGAATATACTAAGGAATGCCGAAAACTTTTCAGTACTTATTGTTGAAGTTTTACGCGTTTTCGAGATAAGTTATATATATAAGTATGTCGCGCCTCGACGACAAAAGAGAAATTGAAAAATTGGTTTCAGGAAGTTTCAGATTACTTAAGACAGCAAGAGCCTGCTAAATATCGACCTTATATAATAGGGCCTATAATTGCGATGAAAGTGGATTCCTTTCATGTTTGAAGGCAGTTAACGTAATTCTTTAAAAAATTGAGAATTGAATGTTGGAATGTGTTTGAGAAAATATGATCGATTTTTAGCATTTCTTTCCCGGAATTTTGCAATAATAAATATGTTTTAAACAATCTAATCTTTCCAACTTTAAACTTTTAATCAATTACTTTTTGAGTTATGATTCATGCAAATTGAAAAAATGCGGTTTCGAGAAAAACACGTTTAAAGTTTCACTGAGCGCTTGTTGGGATACCTGAGCGCGCTTGGGAGTCGAGCAGAAAGTCTTTATCATTTATATACATACCGTTAGAAGGAATCCGAATATCGTTGTGAAATTTTCAGGATGTATTCTTAAGATATCTTGCTAACGATTTATGAAAAAAAATTGATTTTTTGAAGCATCTAAAGTGGTTGCCCCCTTAAAGAAAGAACAATTTGCACCTTTATTCAAGATCGCAATAGACTCTCTGGATCTCGTAGAAACCATAAAAAATAAATCCCGATCGTGAAGGCTTGCCTCTCTTTCTGTAGATGCTGTTGATTTCAACGTTCTTCGCAAAGGAATAACATCGAGCAATGCTGGTTTTACTGATGCTTCGAGTACGCTTCAGACCAAGTCGATTTTCGCCAAACACTTAAAGTTAGTGGAGCAGCAATTGCCCACTCATGTGTTCAGAGCTTTCAAAAAATCAAATCGTTTTAATGTTTGGATTGGTGAAAGAACGAAGCAAGGGCTCTATCAATATTGTCTGGATGTTAAGAAACTCGCTGCTATATTATACGGGACCTGAACTGTTTTTGGACGATTTTTGGGGCTCAGAAAATAATTCCGATGAACCCATTCTAAACATATATTATGTTTGTTGTTAATCTAGAAGTAAAATAATTTTCTTATTTATTATGAAATAGATTAGCTTAAAATTAAAAATTAAAATATGGCAAATACCATGCAAAACATGATTGATTATTTTTATTTATTTCAACAGATTTTTTGTGTTATTAAACATAATCTGTCAAATAATTTATTAGTTTGAAGTGTTTTATTGAGAAAATCGAACACTTGACAAGCGGCTAGGTTTTCTAAATTTTAAATCACTGTTTAATAGAATATAGAACACTAGCTACTTATTATTTATTTAAAAAACAAAATTATCGTTGATTCTCCAAAATTTTTAAACACATAAAAAACTTTCTAGGCGTATGCAATTTGTAAATATTATCTCTTTGATTTTCTAAAATTTCTATTTTTTATGAATAGCCCCCATTGCTCCATCTGTAACTAATTTTATGAGTTGCCAATCTTACTCCACTATATAAAATTCGATGTTTATTTTGGAATACGTTTAGTAATCGAACCGTCTGAAGTTTACCATTTCCCTCCAATAGAAAAAGTTCTATAAAATTTGCTGCTGAGATTAACAACTATCACAGAGTGTCGTCTCGATTAATTCAAGAAGGCGAACAAAGTTTTATTGTTAGTTGCAAATCATGTTTTACTGAAAGCCGCCGACGACTGTGCTAGTGTCGAAGAAGATATTATATGAGAACGGCACAATACTACACTATAAAGAATACCCGAAATGTGTACCTCAATAAAATTTTAATGGTGAGGCACGTGAAGGGACGGTAATATCTTGAAGCTACTGCAAACATGTCATATAGTTTATTTTACTACCATCACTATTTACAGAAAATAAACTTCAGGGGCAATTTACTTACGGTTCGTAAATAGGATTGTTGTCTTATTGAAAAATTTGGGATAGTTGTTCATTTTTATTTATTTTCAACGTAAACATTAGGTAATTAAATTTTCGGTTTGATTTTTATTCATTTTTTTAGTATCTAAATTTTATATCGTTGTTTAACTTAGTTCATAGTATCTTACCATTTATTCTTGCTTCCTCAAGTATCAATTTTAAGAAAAATATTAATTTTTCAAATCAATTCGTATCATTATTAAAATTATCAATATTGTAAATAATCGAAAGAAAATATATTGATTTTTATAATATCAATATTTCAAGAATAAAACAGATTTGTGTTTGAGAATCATTATCTCTGGGACGGTAATATGGCGTCATCAGTGATGTCAGCTACGTTTGCGTATTACTACACAAAGTTTTTTTTACCATTCTAGAGTTAATTAGACGGCTGGAAAATTGTAATGGAAATAAAAATTGCTTAGCGATCTACTTAGCTGAATCTTTCTTCATTACGCCAAACTGCTGTAAAAACTGTTCATGCTTATTGTCGTTGCATCGTAAATCTCATTATGAGATTTACAGTTTACCGACATGTCTGGAAAGATTTCATTAGTCGAATACATTATACAAGTATGATATTACGTAATTAGGACAGTATAAGATACATGACGCACATATAATCCAAAAATGAAGTATTTATTCGATATTTTTAATAACTTTGAAAATAGTGTTAAAAGTTACTTTTGGTTTTTCGTTAGTTTAGCATTCTACCAGAAGTTCTAAACATTATCTCGATGGCCAAATATGCATGCATAGTTCCATTATGCATTTGAAGATGATACAAGAGTTCTGACCAATCAGAAATTTGATTTTCTAAATGTATGACTTTTATGGCAATGCTGTGATGGCGCCACAATTGCTTCATTTTGTAGGATTTGGTTTAATCTATCAGCATCCTTATTCAGAGCAGTCGACCGGTGAGCGAAAGTTCCCGGTTTCGAATTCCAACCCAGACGCCTCGCTTTTCTTTCTAGATCATCCCTTAGAATAACACATTTCTATGGGTTATAAACTTGATGAACAAAAACTTGTGATATCCCCGAAATCCCGTTATAGGAACTCTTTAAAATACAATTGAGATGACTAGCTAGTGCCAGATCATAAAATATGCAGCTACGTAATGACTTATGTACTTGGCATTCAAATAAGATTTCAATATTTTTTATTAGCGGATCAATAATGTATGGTATTACACACGGAATTCCTTTTTAAGGCGAAGAATTCATAGCATTCCTGTACTTGGCAAGGTTTTTTATACGAAAGTATTTTTATGGGGTTAATTATATCGATATAATTCTGGTAACTCATTATATCAGAAATTCATTTTCACATTCAAAATATGACGAAAATTAAAATACTTGATATGTCATTACGTATATCATATCATTGTACTGTGGTATGGGGAACGAGTCCTGAGATAAAGGACATTAGGAGATTTGCACCGAAAATATTAATTCAAATCAGTAATCAGTATGTTTAGTTAAAGACAGATTTTAAGGCAACGAAGATGCCAAAGTATAGTACTAATCAAGCCCAACGCAAGATCAATATCCACACAGTCTTTGTGTTTTGTTTAGAGTTTAGAGATAAGTATGGTCCTCCTCGATGAAGAGATTAAGGACAGTTATGGATTGAATGAAGAAGGAGAAAGACGTGTCCAGGTCGGTAGATCCAAGGGAACTCGATGTACGCAACACCTAGCCGATAATAAATCTATTTAATTCATTCCATCCTACATCATTTGATAATTCACTGTACTTGCAGTAATATCCATAATACTCTAAGAAAAGCAATTTAAATTATTATTTTCACTGATGCATAACACATCAATATACCGGGTGCGGCGTTTATCCTGGCCACCTGGAATATCTGAGAAACTAGAGTCCGGAGAAAAAAATGTTTCAAATAAAAAGTTTAAAGTAAAGAGGGGCTGATCCAACAGTCATGTCCATTTTTAATTTTTATCATGTTTTCAAGGTCATTCCAAGGTCAACTTTGGTTTTTCAAATGGGATTATATATTTTTCATTGCAGATTCTTAATCTAAGACTTAAAATGAGTAACTTTTATTTGAAACGTTTTTTTCTCCGATGATTATTTTGTACAAAATAATGATTTTATTAGGGAAAAATAGAAACGCACCTCAAGTACAAGAAAATCAATTTAATAAGTCTTCAAAGTGGCATGAATGGTGGATTTATGGCATGAATGAAAACAAACAGTAACAGCAACAGTACACAGTTTTCGATTTTTTCTTATGGGGTTACCTTAAAGAAAAAATTTACCAAGAGATACCAACGACACGAGAAGACATGAAAGGTTGTATTCGTCATGCCCGCCATAACGTTCCGGCAGACATTCTTCTGCAATGCAACAACTCATTCATCATTCGTCTTAAGAAAGGTATTCAGGAACAAGGTCAACATTTTGAACACTTATTAAATTGATTTTCTTCTACTTGAGGTGCGTTTCTATTTTTCCCTAATAAAATCATTATTTTGTACGAAATAATCGTCGGAGAAAACACATTTCAAAGAAAAGTTACATTTTTTAAGTCGTAGATTAGGAATCCGCGATGAAAAATCTATGTTCCCATTTGAAAAACAAAAGTTGACCTTGGAAAGACCTTGAAAACATGATAAAAATTAAAAATAGACATGATCGTTGGATCAGCCCCTCCTTACCTTAAACTTTTTATTTGAAATATTTTTTTCTCCGGACTCTAGTTTTTGAGATATTCCAGGTGGCCAGGATAAACGCCGCACCCGGTATATCGCTGTGCAAACATAGCAGCAAGTTAAGTGCAATATAAAGATGCTATGAATTTTTATGGCGTTTGACAAATTAAAGAACAGCTAGATCTATTTTTATAAATGAAATATTTTTTACGCATATCTTATTTAATTAATTATTAAATGGGAATATTTCTTTACCGTAATTTTGTGTACGAATTTTTGTCTATAATGAAGCAATATGAAATAAATGAAATTAAATTGTTTAAGGTTTTAAAAAAGGTATGTATCGAGTATTTTTTTATTTTCAGGCGGATGTTTCCTGTAGTGAAGGTAATAGCAAGAGGACTTGAACCGGCGGCTATGTACACATTGCTGTTGGAATTTGTACAAATTGACCCGCATAGGTAAATTACAAAGAATATGTATGTCAACGAATACCCTTATATGATGTGGAAGAAATTGTTTCATTTGTGGTGGTATTCATAAATTAAATATTACATTTCGTACTACTTCTTTAGATGGAAATATGTAAATGGGGAATGGGTACCTGGTGGAAAAGCCGAGGTAGCACCACCAAATCCCATTTATATTCATCCAGAGAGTCCAAATTTTGGTGCACATTGGATGAAAGAAGCTGTATCATTTGCTAAAGTGAAATTGACTAATAAATCTAACGGAAGTGGTCAGATTATGCTAAACTCGCTACATAAATATGAGCCACGAGTTCACCTAGTTCGAGTTGGTGCTGAAGAACAAAGAACGGTTAGTATTATTATTCATTTTCAACATTTAAATTATTCTTGTAATATACTCTTCAGAATACACTTTTTCAATTCTTTTTGGAGGTATTCAATTCTGGGATCTAATCAAGTTATTGCATTGTTTCTATCTGATGTTCCATATTTGATTATTCTTCGAAAATATAATTTCTAGTCAAAATAAATTGTTCGTTTTGTTATTTTGATTCAATACAGATATTTTCATAGTACGAAATGCAGGAAGTTCTGAAGGCGATGTACGCAAGCTAGATGATATATTGAAAACCAATATGTAAATGAGGTTTATTTATTAATAAATGAGTACTTTATCTTTTCATAGGTTCTTACCTACAGATTTCCAGAAACACAATTTATTGCTGTGACTGCCTATCAAAATGAAGAAGTAACTACTTTAAAAATTAAATATAACCCATTCGCTAAAGCATTTTTGGATGCGAAGGAAAGACCGAGCGATACTCAGTCATATCCCCAATGTAAGTATTTTTAAAACGCTTATTGTAACGCCTAAGTGGGAGGAGGGAAGGTCCTGAAAAACAACAAGTATGCTTTACTAAACTCGAAAATGCTGTTAAACTTTAAACACATAGTTTTATTGAAAAATTAAAAGGCTGTAGCGCCTTGCGGTAAGTACACGTCACGCATACTCTTAGTCCATTAAAATTGTACACTCTGAGATGGCATTTGTAAAGTTAAGACTTTTATTTTTAATCATTTAAAAGTATAGTCTAGAAAAAATTGTTGAACCTTAATTAATAGGAAAAGTGTTCCGGAACCTTCTAAAGAGGAAGACCAGCTCTTTACCCATTTTTTGCGGGTGCTTTGTCTAGGTGGTGTCGCTAAGGTTTTGTCTTAAACTACTGGAGGATGTCGCTTAGGAATAATCAAAAGCGGTCTGAGGAGTGCAGGAAGCAGCATATTAAGTAAGCTTCACTTTGAGACTCTAATTAATGTTGTACGATCTACAATTCTTAAGGTATGAAATTTTAAAATAAGCCCTCGGAAGCTCACAAAGAATTACGCGCCAGCAATCGCTAAAGGGTGATCATTTTACAAATACATTAACACCCTGTTCACATTTTTTGGTGAAAAATTAAATTTTTTATGAAGAAAATCTTACTCTTTATTCAGATGACTAGTTTTATTTTAAGCGTACATTAAATTAAATTTTTTATCGTTCGGTTTTTAGAAAACTTTTCAAATTCTATTTTTAATTCAATATAATTCAGTTCACAACGTAGAAACGAAAATGAATATGTTTTTCATCATAAAAGATCTAATTTTCAATCCGAAAATTTAGACAGGGTTTTAATTACGTTGTAAAATGATCACCGTTCAGCTATATAAAGGGAATTTCGATATCTCCATTTTTCAATGGCTGACAAGCAATTTTTTGTGAATTAACATTTTGAGTTTGATTTAAAAACTTCACACCTCTCAACCGTAAATAGTATAACATTAATAAGGAGCTCACCGTAAATATGTATTTACAGGGGCTTATTCAATATGCTTTAGATGGTCCATTGACAGAAATCGTTTAGATCTCATAGGCAAAGAATTATTCGCGATAAAACGCAATGAGAATAATTGAGAAATATATTATTGTTTAAAACTATTGACGCAAGAGGAGTTCACTGAGTTTCAGAAATTGGTTCTAGAATGCAGATTCTGAATTGAGAAATAAAAAAATGTTTGACAAACTAATGGCACCTCATCATAGGATTTAGATACGAATTTCATTGGACTACTTGCACCGGGTGAGATTTGACTCACCCACTGAAGGTACTTTTACTCAAAGTGCCTGTGATATCTGTGTTTCGAATAAAATATTCCATGAATGGCTGTACGGGAAAATATATTGATCCATTCATTATTGTATTTAAATATTCTAAATCAATTGAAATTAAAGAAAAATTGTAGATCTCGGCAAAATTTTGAGTAACGGTGCTACCTCTCACGTAGAAAAACGAGAATGCGTAAAATGTAGCGCTTCTAAAAGTGTAACTAAATACTAAATTCCATACTTCTGAAAAAAAACAAGGAATAGCTTATAAGGTCTAAAAGTATGGGATTAACCCTTAGACACATTTTTCGACACGCCACAATTTTGTCATTATTTTTTTTTAACGCGTGAGCTTGTATTGTGACAAACCATAGAAGTACGCGTGATGTAGTTTTCAATACTTTTACGTGCTATCGAGATCAAAAAACTAATATGGGACTTCTCATCTTACAAGGAAAATTTGTAAGGTGTCCATCTCTGATTATGTTTGTTTTGAGATATGTTTTTCTTTCCATCAAAATCGAAGTGACATGTGTTTTTTTTATAGGCGGAAAAACGAGTTAAGGGTATGAAATCAATCCCGAAACTTGGTACCGTCAGGGCGATTTTCGAATTTTCGCATATTTCCAGTCGTGATATTTAAATGGAACCAATTGGTTTTAAAAGAAGTAAAAAAGTAGGAGATACATATGTTTGCATTTTTCTGAAAAACCTTGTTTAAGGAATGAACTACTCCTATGTATGTGCGGCCAATGTTCCCTTAAGAATGCATGATATTGCTTCAATTTGCGTTTATAATCGTTATAAGGCAAGTATTATGTGTTAATTGAGAAGCTTAATCATTTCAATAACGTTTTGTTGCATTTCTTAAAAAAACCACCCCATCGGATTGTGCCCCCCCCCCCCGTGCGAAAGTTTTTTTTATTTAGAATGGAAAGCACTGTAAAATTGCAGTTTTGCAGTTGTTATTTTCTTGAGAATATGTGGAAGATTGGAATGATAGGTGGCTAAATTTGACATAAAATAACATTTCAAAAATATAATATTTTCGAGTTGTCTAAACAATCCAAAACGTAAATGTTTGACTTTGCCAGAGTTTTCATTCTATTTATCTGCTAGAATGTATCCATTGTGACGTAATTTGGGTTATATTAATTATATCTATATTAACCCAGGGTCAACGCAGGAACATCTATCGTAATAGGGAAGGCTAAGTCAAAAGAAAGGGAACCCGGGCTAGAATGATTAAGAATATAATTATTATAAAATTGCCGGTACATAGCAAAATAAAACAGAAAAGAAAATGAACCAAAAGATAATAAAACTGAAAATAAAATACTCGAAATCTAATAACTCAAAATGTAATACGCAATAAACTTCAGGGACACGCAATACGAAATTAGGCTACATACGAACACAATAACACGCCAGACTCACTCAGGAACACACAGTGTTGTAACGGGACTTTAAATGATTCGCTGAGAAGGGGGACCGATGTACGGAAAGACGGACTGGCGGACAAGGGGGCAGGAGGGAAGGGAGGGCTTACTGGCACTAAATAATTCTCGAAAACAATAACTTGGGCGCCAGCTAGCTACGATCACGGGGTAGCACCGTCGAGTGATCTCAGGAGGTCCTTAAAGCAAGAGTCTTGGTCAAGTCTCGCGCCAAGTACAGGCAACCGGCTGTACAGGGCACGGCTCGCAGAGACTCTTTACCCGAGACAACTCCTTGTACCTGTGTTTGAAACGAAATATTTTATAAACCACTATATATGAGAAAAAGTTACTGATACATTCACTATAGGAATTGAGGGTTCTGAATTGATAGCCACCAAGTTCAATACGATTAGTGTGCGAGACCAGGGCGTACTGAGATGGCAAGCAAGAAACGAAATACTATATGTGTGCTCGATATAGCTCCTCGTATTTCAGATGACAGTTTGTAGAGATATAGGATTTCCAGGTGTTCCTCTCCATATTTCCTGTATCTAGGTGTCAGATGGGGAGGTCCAGGGTGTCCAGGTTTTCCGCTCAGTAGTTTCTTGTATCTAGGTGTTAAATGTGGAAGTCCAGGGTGCCCAGAAAAGTGTGAAACGAGCGACGCTTTTGCGTTTCACTCACACCATAGTATCCTCTCTGTTGTTCGCACGGCCTGAGGTACGTAAATAATCCAACACACTCTCCTCTCTTACGTTTACGGCTTCAGCAAGCTGGACACCATTAACGACGTTTATATGCATTCAAGATTACATTTTCTTTAAAAATTTGTATATTTATTTATGCATTTCTAATAAAATGGACTTACAAATTAAATTTATGTGCCATTGAACATTTTCGACAACGCAATATATTTTTCAGATTAGCGACATCACAATGGATTTACGTTTTATATGTGTAAAAATATAGATTTCGGTGCTTAGAGCTTGTATATTCTGTTGAGCAACAAAAACTTGTGATATCTCCCAAAAAACACTTATGTGTAAAAAACTACGCCAAGTATAGAAGTGCTGTGAATTCCTCTAACAAAAAGTATGGAGATCATATTATTGAGGACAATTACATAAGCCACTAAATGGTTTCCTATTATATTATCTAGCACTGGCCCATCATTTTAATTGTATTTTCAAAATTTCATATAACGTTTTCGCTACTCTTTTACATTACTACTGCAAAAAAATTGACCGTCGCACGTGGCAGAACAGTCGAGCGTAACTTGCTGGAAGATGAGCCGTACTCGCTCGGAGCACGTCACGCAGTGTTCGATGTCCTAGAGAAATCGAAAGTTTTATATTTTCTGAACTAATTTGTTTTCAATCTAAGACATCTAATAATTTTTTGAAGGAAATATAACGCATCAATTGATGATAAAATTACACAAATATAAGTAATAAATTTTTTTATTAATAATCATGCCAAGTGTGGTATCTCTCGAAATAGTTTGGAACATGTAATGGCACAAGGTATTTCTTACATTCCCATGTAGTTTTACTCCTTTTTTTGGGTTTGGTACACACTGTACACCTTAGCTGAATTTTTCTTGGCATCTGTGGGTGTAATATTTCTTGGGGAATGTCCCCATTTCTTTGCCTCTAAGCGATTGGGTGTACTACCAACAGACATAATTCGGGAATACATAAAACATGTAGCATGTGCTCTGCCACATCTAATCGAAACTTCGAAAAGGAAAATTTCTTGCTTTTTGCTACATCCATTTTCTTACTGTATAAAATATAAGAATTGTAAAGCGCAATATCCGCTAAGTAAAAAAATATTTTTTTTTTGTAGCTTGTTACATATTTTCTCATAAGGAAAAAAGAAGATAAGTAACTATCCTGTAAGTCCACCCCACCCATGCCATAATTATTCGTCGGATACTAAATAATATATTATTTATTTTGAAGAGCAACAGATAGTTCATATGTCTGTAGGACCACTTGAATGCGATTAATAATAATTATTATTCACAAAGGAATTTCGTCATGGTGATCGAAACAAAATACATAAGGCGGATATTAAAATCAGTATGGAGTGAATCAATTTGATTTCCAACAATTATATTCTAAAAATATATTTGGTTTTGTAACAGGGTTATTATTATTTGTCGGCCTCTTCTTTTTCACTTCTATCATCTCTACTTTTGAATGGTTTGTGGACATTAGGTATATATCTTTTTTGTCTTTCTATTTAGCAACTAAGATGCCATTAGACGATCTTGAAATCACATCAGATCGTTTCAGTTTCGCTACTGCAAGTTCCTTGAGCATATTCTTCCTATTAAACCTGACTGTACCTATGGCATCAGTTTTTATAGATTGTAATTTTTTAAATAGACTTGGTGAAGAATACTGTAACGTGGCGTTACAGAGCTGGAGGGGATACCACCTAGGAATAACCGAGAAATAAATAAAGAGGACTTAGCAGGCCGGACAGTGGGTTCGATGACACAGTGGTAAGTGCCCGACTTGACAGTCTAAAGGTATCGGGTTCGATTCCCGATCAGAACTCCTAATTTTTCGGAAATTCCTAGCTCTTTAGCGCTCCCTGGCGGCCCTGTGGATAAATTAATTATAGTGGGGGCGAGTCGGGCACCCCGTTATAATACCAATTGTCGAGAAAGAGAGTGTGTCCGAAACCACATATACAGTAGTGCGCAATTGAAGTGGAACACTTTAATTTTTGTGTATCTCTGCGAAACTATGACCGATATCAAAAAA
>JASANN010000472.1:0-33200 GCA_031762395.1 Calameuta pygmaea
GCGGGGCGCCGGTATTTCAGCCGGGCTTCTGCCGGTCCGTGGAGACGTCTCCGTCGGTTCCTCTACTCTTCTCCTCTACCGGGCAACTCGGTACGTCGAGACTGTCTCCCCTCGACAGATTTGAGCACCTCGACCTCCACTAACCTATAACGAAATCGTCCGAGAGCATTGGCAAAACTGTACTAACCAATCCGAGAGCATAGTTTCTGACCAGGGTAGCGACTCGAAGGGAGCCGGAAACGAGAACGTTATCTTTATCAGTTGCCGGAGCCGCCTTGTGACCGTGATTCGAAAAATCACGTCACAATTGATAACGGTTGTTGACGTTTAATCGTCACCCCTATCCGTTGACTGACCTTGACCCTTGGTAGATGTGCCTAGGTTTCCACTTCCCTGGCTCACCCCTTCCTACATGTCAATGATCTACCATTGCACCCTTCACCTACAATCAGTTTCGAAGTTGCTGATATGGAGGTGCTACATAATTCCATAGTTTGATCTTGACCTTGGGTGGATCTATGCTGAGTTTCAATCTCCCTGTTTCATCCCTTCTTAGAGGTCAATTGGTCCTCCATCACACCTTTCATCTGGGATGTGTTCAGAAGTTGATCTTATACCGGCGCAGCCTAATTCCATCATTCAACCATGACCCTTGGTGAATCTGTACGAAGTTTCCACTTCCCATGCACCTCCTTTCTCCTAGGATAATAACGCTCCATTATCATTTGATATATGCTGTGACGAGTTTCGCCCCTCTTTTCTCCAATGTAGCCTCATCTCAATCCTCAGCTGTGGTGTTGACGGCTGCATCCTTACCTAATCTCAGCTGACCTGACCTTGTCACCAATTGCTGAACCAGCGTATGGGGTATTCTGTCTTCATGAATTGTGCCTTGAATTTCGCGGTATCAAGTCAGAAAACAAGGAGCTCTACCATACCGAGCGACTAAGAGGCAGTAGCGGCAGCGCACAGTCGAACTGGGCTATACCTTCTATACCATAAAATCTATTTTTTTGCTCTGCCCTCAAAAAATTAAGCAGAAAAGTAATTAGTAAAATAACAAAAATTCATTAGGACAAAAAAACATCTTTTGGGCGCATGAGTCATGCCATTAACACTAATCATACGACAATTTTTCATAAAAGTATTTTTGGCTCTAAAACGGTCAAATGACCGCGACGGTCGATGGTACGATTAGTGTTAACACACGATATACCATTAATAAAGAAAGACGAGAAAATCAATAGGTTCTTAATTGAACATTGTTCAGTGTATTATATATATTTTATTCCCACATACACACGGCACGTTGTGAACCTCTCCTTAATTATTAATCATTTTAGTGTAGGCGTAACGATCGCAATAATTTTAATTATGTATATATACATAATAATGTAAATTAAGATTATGTATATATACAATATTTCTATTATAATAATACTACTACAATAATAAGAAGAATAAGAATAATAAAAAGAAAAAATGTAATCAGCGTTCTTTTGCATAATTTATGTAACGCAAAATTTAGCATGAAAATGTAGTACACAGAACTAAAGAGTAACTGGTTCATTTCGGGCGGAAAATATTCGCTGTTTGCGTAATAAATCCTATAATTATATTTAAAATAGTTTTTATAACTATAAATTAGAGCAATTACTACGAGGAGAATAATAATTACGATTTCGATAACAGGATTAAATATAATAATAATAGTATTATTGATATTAATAAATAAAATATTAACGAATTCTATCATAGAATACAGTCTCCATGAAAATGATGATAAATTTAATAAAATAATATATTAAATGTATAATTATTTTGAATCCATCGCATATTATAAATCATATCATAATAATCACTGTATTCTCGTATAATTTTATGTACAGATTGAGTACAATATCGTTATTATATAATAGTGTTATATTTATAATTGCAATACTTTTTTTCAGTTGTATACATACATGATTAAATAAATTATTGACCCCTATCGATCGCCGGAAATAACAACTTCTTAGGGGCCTCTATTCTCCCATCTCTTGCATTGTTACCACATCCCACTTCGATCTCACAATTAATGAATCTAATGGCAAATCGAGCATTAAACATACACTAATCGAACAGCAACCGAGCAATACGCAACCAATTAAGAACAACTGCCTGAATTGAAAGAATACCCCCCCCCTCCTCCTCCTCCTCCTCCTCCTCCTCCTCCTCCCTGTCTCCAGCCTCTCACTTTCTTTGAGAGGACGTGTCCGACAACGTATAATTCTATATATCGCTTTCTCTCTCTCTCCTCCCCCCCCCCATCCATCTTGCTCTGCAACGCCCCTCCCCCCCTGCCCCGCCATCCTCTCACGCTCATTATTCATTCATTCGATTGATTTCTCCATTCGCCCATTTATGCCGCGAAATATTCGTCAAATGTTGCTACCTAAACGATCGACCGAGCATATATCAAGTGCCATGATACCTGCCTAATGCCTATCAATCCTATTATTCAATTTTTTTCGTATCCAGCTTGTGGGACGTTATGACGATCATTTTGCTGTATCTTACAAAAGATCCATTCCAGGCTTTCCGTTCAGAAAAGAGCCATACACTACGAAGGCCAATCCCAAAATTGAAACCATGCTTATTCCTTTCTTAAGATTAAACAAAATATTAAACAACGTATATATATATATATATATACGTGTTGTTTCGCAGATAAATCTTTAAAGCGTCATCGTTTCAAGCAACTTTAGATAAACCATTGAAGATGTGGTATACGTTTCGCAGATGGATAACCGCCTACGTCGCGAAATAAAAATGGACATCGACTCAAGGGAAAGAAACGTCAAAAATGTTTTATCGGTTATAGCATAAGAGCATGTAGAACTCTTTTCTGAAGTCGACCATTTCGTAAGTAGTCTGTACAATATCATTATCATAAATCCTCGTATTTTATATTCTTATCGCGTTATGTCATTATTATCATTAGTGTAAAATTGAAACTTTACGTACTTATATCGATAGATTACTTCTCCTTTAATTTATACGCAATATATTAATTAATCATACTTTGTGTTAATGTATATTTTCAATATGGGTACATGCATATAATTAATTCGTGAAATCACATATGCATATACACATATAAATATTTGTATATCATTATACGTATTGTATCGCATTATGATTAGTAAGAATATGTAAAATTGGTATTCCTTTTTCGTTTAATTAATAAACTTCATAAGCATCCACATAATCGTTTAATATACATGGAATTAAGAATGACTTATTTATTGCTTGTTATATTGCAAGTTTCCTCGCTTTTGCTCTCTCTTTCTCTCTCTCTCTCTCTCGCGCGCTCTCTCTCTCTCTCTCTCTCTCTCTCTCTCTCTCTCTCTCCTCAAGTTCCCCGCCACACATTCTCACCAATTTTTATTTTTGCCCAAGATAATACGCGTACGATCACATCTTTTTTTCGAAATAATCGACTAATAATCTATCTTTTGTAACATTAAAAACTTTACCTCTTTTTTTTCTTTTTTTTTCGTGAATGCACAAAGCCAGTGTGGAGGAACAAGCATCGTTCATGTTATGTTAATCATTATGCAAAATAGTGAATTAGAGTCACCCAATAAAATCTTTCCTTGCAAGTTAACTTCCCTGATAATACTTTGCTATAATTTATGTACTGTATTTCGCGCAAAGGCATAATTACGGCAGGACCTTAAAAAGCATATATGAAATAACCGAACTCGCTGCTCCACAGTAACCTTCAGCTTCAGCAGACATAATATTTATTTTCGGCCCACGCGAATGCGCGGCTTCTGATTTTTAAAACTTATTTCTCTCGTGTTACTCTCCAATAAATTGCATCCCGCTATTAAACGTTTTCACTTAAGGATTAAACATTATAACCTCCTTCCAACGTCACTACTCTCTTACCCACGTAACACATTATTTATTCACCGGAACCTTAAGAATAATATTTTTCACGCCTACGTGAACACCTTGCTGTATATCAAGCACTCGATAGAGGAGCCCTTCTCGCTTCTTCTTTGCTACATCAGTCCCCCCCCCCACTCTCTCTCTCTCTCTCTCTCTCTCTCTCTCTCTCTCTCTCTCTCTCTCTCTCTCTCTCTGCTGTTACTCTTCAATTACGAAACGCTGTCGTGCATTAAGGTTATGACAATTTTGAATATCAGCTTTATATAACAATTGTTACCATGGAGAGCTAATACGTACGTTACATGAGATCACGACTATCAGACTCTCAAACGTCTTGCAACACACCGTTTAAAAGTAGCTCGTGTGAAAACTGAAACATGAGAGTCATTCTCTCGGTTTTTCAACGCTTCTCGGCAATTAATATTAAAGACAAACATGAATTTAAGGTGACAAAGCCAGAGAGAGAGACAGAGACAGAGAAAGAAAGAAAGAGAGAGAGAGAAAGAGAGAGAGAGAGAGAGAGAGAGAGAGAGAGAGAGAGAGAGAGAGAGAGAGAGAGAGAACGTTTAGAAAAAAAAAGCAATCACCAATTAATAGCACGAACCATTCCTCTCCTTACTGTTCCACGTTCTTTACTCGTATAGTCACTAATTGATTATTATATAATATATTATTTTAAAACGTCAATAAATATATACAAATGCATAAAACAATTTTTCAATATTTTTCTCAATTATCCTTATTTTGCTTAATCAAACTATACGTTTTACTTATATAATAACTTATGATGCTACATATACATCTGCTTGTAATTTTCCGTGTTTATATATGTATATGTATGTGCTCGTAACTACGTGTCACTTCTTGGATACACGAGTTTACGCATCAACTTAGTGTATCGGTACGTCTGTATGCATGTCTGTGTTTTTGTGTCTATTACATCTATATATAATAATATATTATGCATAATTGTTACATTATTATTTTATAATATTTTTATTTATATATATCTATATATTATATATAGATGCAATATTTTTAATATTTATTTGCTCGTTCATTTAATTATTTTAATAATATAGACGTGCGGGTTGCACCGTTATTTATTATTTCCTCCCATCTCTTGCTAGCTCGCATCCAGCTCAACGTATAATTAACTCTTATATAATCATTAATCACTAACCCCCTCCCTCTTTGCCCTCTTTGCCCTCTTTGTCCTCTTTGCCCTCTTTGAAATCCGCGCCCACGCGCTTTGCGGACGCGATTTCCGCTTTTTCTAAGGATAACTTTGATGATCACTTGACAATGACAATGCATTTCACGCCACAGCAATTTATGCCTCTGTTGAATTCTTACGCTTCACGTATTGAATCGCTGCGAATTAGTGCTTTTTAATAAGTTTCGTGAAGTCACATCGCCGATGTGACGTGAGTTAGAAGCATGAACCATAGCGACTTATCGAGACGAAGGAACTCTTTCTTATCCGACGTGTCTCGTCGCTACTCTGTGTGCATAAGTGGAGGAGGAAGGGGAAGCCTACTAACAAAAAGAAAAAAGATCAAAAACATTTGGAAAGGAGAAAAATCATGAAAGAGAACGGGGGAGGTGGGGCAACAAATTCCCACACGTCAGGAGGAAAATTCATTTGAAAAAGAAAAAAAAAAACAAAAAACAACAACAATCTCTATTGTTATTCTATTAAATCTGGACACTTTCAACTTACATTCTTTTAGCTGGTGTTATATCCTTGTGTCAAGATTACGTTAAAGTTACTTTGTCGCGACTACGGAGTACATCTCCCCTATACAAGAAATAATTGTTCCGCAACAATAATATTTTAATATCTTGGAACAATATTCGCATATTTTCTAGTTACACGTCTTGTGCTTTGTTTATATGAGTAGTTTAAACAATTTTCAACTCTGTCTAAAAAAAAGAACCGATGAGTTCCTAAATATCAAACAAAGCCAGAAAATATAGTCGGATAGAATAAAAGAATTTGAAGCTGTTCATTGAAAACGTTCTCATACTTGTTTCACGGCGAAGTTGAAGCTGTTAGTAAACTGTTAGCTCTCCGCCAAAATGCGCGCATCTAGTTACGCAAAACGCACGCCCACACACACGCACACACACACACACGCACACACGCGCGATTGACGCATACTGCACGCGTCAATCAGAAATCAGGCCAGATTTGCCCCCCTCTGCACCCCCCTGCGCCCCTCTGCACCATTCCTTAACTGTACTCTCAAAGATGTAAGAACTCTGATCTTTCGACTAGCTACCGTGTTGTTAATTCACTAGACGCAATATTTATAGATAACAAGTTCCGTCAAAATTCAAGAAAAAGGCCCCGCTTTTCCTTAAATTAATACCGTTTAACTTCGAATTCACGGCATCTAATGAAATACTTTTCAATGACTAATATGGAATCACATTTTCGCGTATAAAGTCACATCTCCGTAACCCCGTACATACTTAGTTTTCGCAGACCTTTCCTTTACCTTTCTAGTCTCTTTGTCTAACTCCATAATTTTCATTTGTAATATTGCTACGTTCATAACAATTGACTTTGCTGTATTCTCCGCTTGCACAAAATAAAATGGCCGTCATTCGCCAACACATTTAAATTTATCATTTTACCCTGTTGTGAATTATAATATAACCGCCACATGGCGATGATACATATATTCATTTACAATAATATCGTTTCTCATATTGAAACATAATAATGTTAAAAAACAATGACGATAATATTCTAATAATAATATCGTTCGTAACAATGAACAACAGCAACAATAACGTAATAATAATAATAATGATGATGACGACGACGACGACGACGACGACGACGACGACGACGACAATGAGAATAATGAAAATGATGAGAATGATAGTGATGGTGATCATGACGACGACGAAGACGACGATAGCGATGATGGTTAGGCTGCTGAGGGCACTGATGACAATAATGAGAACGATCTACCGCATGACCAAACGTATAAACCCTTTGCAGTACAAGTGTGCACTGACAGTGTGACAGAATGTCCAGTAAACTCCGCTCAAGCGCAAACTCTCTATAAAAATGTTGCAATTTATTTTTTTTTTCTATTTACGTTCTACTTGCATCGTAATGTAAGATCCTCAGTACCTCTAGCGATTCAGGTTTCCCACTAAAAGTTCTATGCAACATATTTTAATTGACACCCACGACGAAGTGTATCGTGGCAGCACAACAGGTAACTACAATACTAATTGGAACCATTCTGAATAAGTTAAACACGGTTATATTGCTTTAGATAAGAGCATTTGTCGATTTAAAGTGAACGAGAACGACGATGATGATTAAGATGATAATGATAACAATAAGAACGAATAGTGAACGATGGTTAAGATAATATTCAATGATAATAAAGCAACTCAATAACAAGAGCATTAATCTGAATAATAGCTTTTGTAATGAAGACAATTATGACACAACCATCGATATGTATGAATGTCATGATTAAATGATGCTGTTGACATATATCTATTAAATAAAAGAGGAAATCATAACGATTGCATTTTTGTAAGAGATATCGACGACTCGAGGATGCTATTAATCAAAATAATAATAATAAAAATAACAACGATGATGATGATGATGATGATTATGACGATGATGACGACGACGACGACGACGACGACGACGACGACGACGACGACGACGACGACGACGACGATGCCGATGAGAGCGATACGATCAACAACAAGTATTTGCATGTATTGCATAAAAACAGAAAAAGATTAATAAAATAGCATAAAGCAAACGTTTGTTCAAGTCGTAATAAACGACATTCTGTACCGTGTCGACACACTATCGATGCGATGAAGGTGTGAACAATTTCTTAATAAAGAGCATCTTATCAACAATAACAAAAAGTACTAACAAATACTGACAAGTACAGTAAGTTTGTTAATCACGGCAAAGTATTTTGAACAGTACTGTAAAGGTTACTTAAAAGCTTGTTATCATTGAACAGTTTCATTCACGTATTTCATTGCATCTATAGTTCATCTTTCTTCTCCTCCACAATAAAGCTAAACCTCCAGAGATGATGGCAGACCTTGTATAACTGATAAGAATAACTTTAATCTCGAAGATACTAAAACAATGCGCAAATATGATGTATCAGGAACAAAGAGAGTTCGCCATGAAACACGATGACGGTCGCCTCGTATGCATTTGCTGTTGCAAACAACCAAATTTCGCCAATTAAATTTTCCTTAGAAACTTAAATTCAACCGATTCAGGGTTTTGATAGAATGTTCTCTTGTATACTAGCTCCGTCGCAAGTGCACCTTATATTCACAAGTGGTACGTCATTTTCCTGCAACGGCGATTACATAATCCGATTTTGTACAAATGTATCAAGATCCCGAGCCTTTCGCTTCAATTATTTCTTAGCTGTATCCCCGCAGAACGTTAGTCCATTCTTTCTTTTTTTTCTTTTTTTTTTCATACATAACCTCATAAATCCTGCAAGGAATACCTCCCCGCCAAACCGTTACTTCCCACCCCCCCCCCCCCACCCCCCATCAGACATATCCAATATCTTGTTGTAACTCTCTTGAACATTAAAATCGACTGAGTGCTGAATTTTCTCAAATTTTGCATAAAATAAGAAGATGGACGGAAGAAACGCCTTGTATTGGATAAACACAGTGTCAGGGAAGGGCGAATGATGGTCATTCCATTCGTGCGATTCGTAAGAAAGCAGGCAAAATATTCGGATGCAAACAGCCATTGACGATCCAAGGCGATTGGCAGATCAACACCATAGACGCCTTTCATAAGTAATTGTAATAGCGTTCTCATGTACATAGGATGAATGCAAAAAGCAGTGTGGCTATCATCCCGGATGCACGCCCGGGAAAAGGAAAGCTACCACGAATTCGACAAAAAAATAAATAGCTCAGAAAGGCTCGCATTAACACGTCAAATATCTGTGTATAAAGAGAATTACGAAAGAGCAAAGAAAAGGAAAAGAATAACGAAGGAACGAAAAAAGGGAGTCATCGGCGAGAGCGGTGGCCTTGCAGATGGGAAGAACTCGAAGATTCGTGAAAATTGATAAACTTTGTAACATATGCATATTGGACTGCAAGTATCATCAAAGTAACATGCAAGTGACCGAATTGATGATTCGAGGCTGAGGAGCCACATCAGAGTTACGGTACAGAAACGGATTTGAAATGAATACTTTGTTAAAAGTGAATTTAAAACGATTGCGAGGTGCTTCGAAAAGTTCGTAAAATAGAGGTTTAGACAATCTATGTGTGCCGTTGACAACTGCCTTTTGTGTTACCTGTATCCTTTAAACGATGAACGATGTCGAACCCTTCCACGCACTCGGAGTTCTCGACTATTAAATTTTATATCTCGTAATTAAAATTTTTTCCCGGGCGTGAATGCGCACGTTAGACAATCATGTATCTATATATATCCATACGTGTTGCACTATCCATTCTTTCGCTTATACATAAAAATTATGTATTACCTATTAATTATCATTTACTTATCCTACATATAATATTTACGTATGCGTACGTATTATATTTCATATCATACGATACACATGCATGCATACACACACATATGTATATACATGTATAGATATACATATATGTATATTACATATTAGGTATTGCATAATACATATGTATACATATACACATATGTGCGTACATTATATAATATGTTATAGACTTAAGTTTTAATATCTAGCAAGTAATTATTAATTTAATTAATAATTAGATTATTTATTAAAGTCGGAGAACGGGCTGGCATCAATATGCAGATTCGGTTGCGGCAACCTCAAGTCGTATAGTGAACTCGTGCTCTACGTCATTTATTACCCTTATTTTCATTTCATATTTTTCAGTTTCCAAGATTAGATTTCTATATGTTTGCAGAAAAATTCTTAGGATTTCTCTGGCTTCTCGATTTTATCGACCTTCTCAGTCTACGTACAGTTGTACGTCTTCCTTACACTGTCCCCCGTGTCACTGACTCATATCTCTGTCTCTACCTCTCTCTCTCTCTCTCTCTCTCTCTCTCTCTCTCTCTCTCTCTCTCTCTCTCTCTCTCTCTCTATCTCTATCTCGTTACATACGTTCGCCACTCGTTCCATTCTCTCTTCGTTTCATTTAATTGCTTGGAAATTGACTTAGCATTGACGCTTCGTAACCTCAATTATAACTATTGGCTCGCACTGCTTGATGGAACCCCAAAGGTAAACGCGTTATTTTTTCAAAGCCGGTTCTCTCTTTACTTTGTGAACATGCGTCACACGTACACGGCTATTAATTATATACCTTAGGACGCGGATGCTTGGTCGCACGTATAAACACATATGCCTGAAACGCATACGTATACACATACAATATATGTATCATGTATTATTTACTATATTTTATAATCTATTTACTATGCATTATGTGTTTCGTATTATGTATATCCATATGTATATGTTTCTGTACGCGCGCGCGCGCGTGCATGTGTCTGTAAATTTGGCTTCGGGCCATTTTGGAGACGATTTTATTTGCGTATTGGCTATTTTCAGGAAATGTGGCTGTTTTGAGGTCTGTCCTCAAAGAATTTTCAGTGTAACAGCTGTTTTAAGAGCCATAAAGCGGGGTGCCACACCTAATTTGTTTAAATTGTGTGCGAGCGCGCGCGTGCGTGGTGTGTGTGTGTGTGTGTGTGTGTGTGTGTGTGTGTGTGTGTGTGTGTGTGCGTGCGTGCGTGCGTGCGTGCGTGCGTGCGCGCACGCGTGCATGTGTGTATTTGTGAAGATATACAATGTATATGCAAACTACATATACACGTGCGTACGTATGCAGGTGTACGCATGCACATGCGTGTGCTTAGATCGACGTCAGTAATCTTCTATGAGCCTTTGTGCCCGACATTTCATGATTCGGTAAGATTTCACGTGACGTGTAATGCCATCAATCGGCCCCGCCGCACTCCGCCCTCTCGTTCATCCTAAAAATCATCGAAAGAAGGGTCTTCGTAATAACATGACATGGCTGTGACTGGTAATCAGTATCTTTAAACAAAAGTAATGCCAAAATGGAAAAATTGAACAGTAAGGAAAAAAAAAATCAATAGTAAGATGTGCCAAACGCAGAGTCCGAGAAATAGAAAAAAAAAATATTTCAAGCTCTAAGAATGCTCACCTGTTGTTAGGTTTTAAAAAGGCTCAGTGATAGCCATTAGTGAACGCCGCTGGTATCAGTGGACCCTGAAACACGAGAACATTTCGATTAAACGTAAGCTTTTGTTTCTTCCACGCATGAGTGTCTTAGACTGTGGACCAATTTTTTCTTCTTCTCTTTTCACATGACACTTGCAATCCTCCTCAGAATGTCTCTAATCTTATAAGTTATTAGATGCATCTACGATGGAGGTAAATTATTAGCAATTCGAAGTTTATTTGGGAGCGTTGCATTCTCCTCGTAGTTGCGATTATTATTGCCCTTGATGGCCACATAAGTCTGATGGAAACTACATTCTCGTTTATCGCGTAGTTGAACGAAGAAATAGACGTGCAGACCAATAAAACCATAATATAAATGCTGTTAGAAATGTTAAAGAACACAGAGGCGAAGAATGCAGAGCGTGTGATCGAAAGACTGAAACATGACTCAGTGAATAGTTAAAGGGAACCGGACAATCCTCACAGTAATAGTGGAAATAGAGCAGACGAAATAGTAAGATGAGAATATGATATGGAAATGAGAGAGGATAGAGGGATGCGCGCGCGCGTGCATCAGAGAGAGAGAGAGAGAGACAAAGAAAGAGAGAGAGAGAGAGAGGAGAGAGAGAGAGAGAGAGAGAGAGAGAGAGAGAGAGAGAGAGAGAGGGAGAGAGAGAGAGATGAAAATTGATAAACACTGTAGGGAAGAAGGTCCAGAAGAAGGAGAAAAGGATAGAGGGGGCGACTTACGGGACTATAGTTGAGCGGGGCGCGAGAGACGGCGATTGCGGGAAACGCGGTCGTAGGAGGCTGCGGGCTTGCTGCTGCCTGGACGTAGCTGGCAACTGCGGAATCTGCGGCTGCGGCTGCTGCTGCGGCTGCGGCACTCGAACTGTACATATCAATGGGTCCAGGCGAGTTTGCAGCAGGAAAGGAGCGACCTTGCGGCCCGCCATGGCCGCCAGCCGCGTGTGGCGATGCCGGTGGAAACCCGGCTTGCGCTGCAGCCTGGTAGTTGTTCATCACTGCAACGAACAACTTCCGGTCACTTTTTCTTAATACCACTTATCATCTCAACCCTGCCTGTCAACCTGTTTCCTTTGTTTCTCCGTTTCGTGTTTCTCCGGTTACACCCTGGCACCGGTCTACCTCTCTATAATACCTTCCTCAGCATCACGCCTCTTTTTTCATCGCGAGCTGCATCTGTCTTCTCCCTGCTGCATCTCCGTTGTCAGAGATAAACGATCGAATCATGTAATTAACAGGTACGACTATTTCTTTTAATGTTTTAATGTTTTAATATATTTCTCTTCGTCTCCCCTGTCTGCCTTTTGGGCTGCTGCCTCTCGGCCCGTCTGACTGTTTAATTACAGCACCGACTGATGCTCCACTTTTCTGGACGTGTAAGACCATATTTATATTTCATTCGTATAATCTCCCTACTTATGACATTAAATAGCGATTGCAAGTAGCGCACGTGACATAATGACATAACGCGCTATAAAATACATCGGGGATTGAGCGTCGTCACTGATTTATGCCAATCATTCTATAACATAATGTAAAAACTCGTAATAGTAACTCGAAGGCGAGGCTTTCTAGTTTTTCTGTGCAAGATAAAAATATAGGAGCGACAAGGATTAGAAGGAAGAGGAGTAGGAGGAGGGAAAGAAAATTTGGAAATTCCTACGCGAGGGAGCTATAGCAACGCTTCGCTATTCGGTATGTTAGTCAGGTTACAGGAGAAAAAACCATGCTAGGTGATAAAGTGGCAAGTGCACTGTGTACTCGGCATTAAAATTTGAATTTCTAAGACGCCATTCGTTAATGCCATGTAGCATAATTTTGAAAAAAAAAAAACAAATTTGCGAAAAAGAGCTCAACAAAAAGTTTGAAGAATAATGCCCCAAACGTTACGCATCGAGCTCGAGAAATAAGCAGTAAACAGGAAGTGCATGATTAACTTTGAAAATAATGCCAACAAGGATCATTCCAGAAAGTTTCTAACGTTGCTTGGGCTGTCGATATACGTAACGTGATTAAAAATTTGCATTTCATTGAAAAGAAATTGTGACTGACGTAGCACAGAATGTCAGACCAACAGAACGAAGCATTGAAAAATTGCGCGATATGCGAACGTAAAAGGATGTGTGTTATCGTCCTTGTTCTAGTTATTCATTCTCTTCTGTCAGTCCCCTTTATTTCGTTCTTCTTGATATTGTTATTGTGCCGCCAGTATTAGGTTAGGCTAAGTTATGCTAGTCGTATACATGTACTATACTTGTATGCCAGTAGTAAATGCATGCAATTAACTGACAGAAAAAATTAAGCCCGCCCACGTCGAGGTCAACAGGCACAGAAACAAAAGGACATTGCGCTATTATAAACGTTAAGAAGTGACGTACCAGAAAGTGCTTGCGTAAGCAAGGGCGTGTTGTTGTTTGGTGTAAGCTGTCCATTGGTTAGATCCACTGAAACACGAAAACCTTATTACAATTGGTTCACAATTTTCTGTGATTTTCATTAATCGTTAATCATATTGGCAATACGAAAAAGGCAAATGATTGGAAAACGAAGACTATTCGCACTATTTGCACTATTATTCGCACTATTCGCACTATTCGCACTATTCGCACTATTCGCACTATTCCGACTATTCGAACTATTCGGACTATTCGGACTATTCGCACTTTTCGTGCCTGAAGTGTTGCTTTCTGTCCAAGATTTGGCAAGTCAAATAATTATCGTCGAAATCAAGTAATATTGCATTGGCTTATCTCGCAAAGTTGTGTCTTTGATATCAAAGTTTATTATGTCGATAAAACGCAAAGAATGGTAAGTGCAGTGTCAGATTGAAAAACCAGAAACGATGCGTGACAGTTGGCGAAAATCGGATCTAGGATGTGGGATGTCGAATGTCGGATGTCCAATGTTCGATGATGCATGACGAGAAGGACGAGAAGGACGAGAAGGACGAGAAGGACGAGAAGGACGAGAAGGACGAGGATGATGAGAATAAGGAGAATGAGGAGAATGACAGGAAGCAACACGTCGGACACAAGGCAAAAGTGTCGAAGAAGTAACGCGAGCCGCCGGAAGATTCGATGACGTTTAATCTGGAGGAGCGACAGTGAGGACGAAGGGGTTACGGTGACGGTGACGATGACGGTGACGGTGACGGTGACGGTGACGATGACGATGACGGTGACGGCAACAGAGGAAATTATGAAAAAATCGGTAGTCACGTTTACGAAAGTTGAGAAAGGGACAATCGAGAATAAAAATCTGAATTCATCGTCGCATCTCCTAATAGTCTAGATTGGATTGGATCGCACACGCGCGCAAAGCCGCCCCAGTGATGCAATCATGTTATATTATAGTCGTATCGTTAGAAGGAACGAGATGTAAGTCTACTCTACTCCTTAACACATTGCGCACCGCTCGCGAGTTTTCTCGTGTTTCGCGGGTCGATCACGTCTCCTTACGGACCGATCACGAGATAACTCGTGTTTTCTACTACACGCTGTCTTTAGATGTCGACTACTTTGATACACTGCGGATCTACTACTGTATTCTATTCTACAATTTATGAAAGTTTCACAAAAATTGCTTCATAATATTGCTTAATTTCTGATGATTATAGTAGCGTGCAAGTTTTTCAAAAAACGTGCGGTCTCTGGCGCATGTCTTCCAATTAGAATAATTAGAGATTTCTATGCGGTACGTAATGTGTTAATCTCCGATCAGTTACACATTTACAGAATAAAACATATATATGATGTTCTGCCACTCTCTAGTCTAGATGCTGCTGTCTATTTGTCTACACCAACGAGTAACGACTAACGTCTTCCGCTCTCGCGACTTCTATCTTCGTTGTAGCATTTTTCGTTTCGTTCGGTTTCCAACAATCGGTCTATCGGTCCCACTCGTTCGAGCGATCTGCTAGAAAGGTACATACAAGTAGCATTGAAAATTAAACTGCGACTATCGCCCGCGGGAATTACCTAATTTCTCTTATTTTTCCTCGTTCTAATGCTGTACGTGCGCATGGATCAGAGACACGTCCCGAAAGACTTTACGTATGTTAAGGTTTACATGCTACGCAACTACGGACTACAGACACGAGTGACGTCGATGCTAAGTATGATCGTAGCTCTGTAATAAATCGTTTCGCCGCTACGACCACGATCGCTCTTGCGCTCCACGCGATTCAGCGAAAGTTTTCAAAAAATACCGAAAAATTGAGGCTTTCTCTAAGAAGCTAACGCACCAGCCAGATCTTGAGCATGTTTTTCTTTTAGTTTTTACCGTACGGCCATACGACAGCATCGATTCCCCGGCAAGCGACTCCGCTCCGTCTCTCAAATATCTATTGTAACAGGGAAATATCTATACATAGGTATACATATTACTTGTGCAGAGCCTTATCCAATCGATATTAAAATTTAAATAGTAGTACGTAATATAGATATAGGAAATACTCTATAAGTATCCAAATACTAAAGATACGATAGACCCTATAACAAGTATCCGAGAAAGAACATTGCGAGAATGAGTGTCGCTCCGTCTTATTCTCCACTGCTTAGGGTACAAGTGTCTACTGACAGCAATATTAACTAAATCGAACTATTACTCATCAATGGATCTAAATAACTAACTAACAAGTCTCTCTCTCTCTCTCTCTCTCTCTCTCTCTCTCTCTCTCTCTCTCTCAACTACCGTCTACTATGCCATTATGGGACAAGCGTTTTAACGAGACTCCAAGATTCATTTGATTTTTTCGATCAAGTCATTAATAATTAATAAATCGATTGAGGTAATTCGTTCATTCAAATAATCTCTGTAGACGCGTCCCATGGTGGCCCCGTGCTACGCGAGTTTTCTATTTTTAAAAAGAGTCACTGTTTATGTGATAATGATCTTTCTACAAGACAGTAGGCTAGGTAGGTGGTAAATTACTCGCCGCTAGCTGACGACATCTTCGGCAGCGTTCGACATCTCAATCGGCAACAGTCCCGTCCGCCGAGATATTTTCACTCACTCGCACAGTTTTTCTCCCGACCCCCACCTCTCTCATTCTCATTCTCTCTCTCTCTCTCTCTCTCTCTCTCTCTCTCTCTCTCTCTCTCTCTCCCTCTCTCAAACACCCATTCCTTGGTATGTAATTGTTTTGATTGAACAAAGAAAAAAACAAAAGGCCACAATAACCCATGGCCACGAGGTATCATGCAGGGTCATTCGAGAGTATTGCAGCACCACTTAAAGGTGGCGCTCCATCGTGGTAATTAAAAAGATGGGCTAAATTCAATTGGTGCAAAACTTCTAAATAACCCTGTATACATATGTAATTAGTGTAATTACATTATTGGATACCAACGAATCCATCAAGTTGTAACAACTAAAGAAGACGCAGCAGGTTAATAGATAAGGAATTCGCGATTGCTATACATATATGTACAAGGTGGCCGTTAAGTCTACATAGATATTTCGATGAATCAAAAGAAATGCTTCAACAATTTATTATACCTTAAGCATAATACTATCGGCACTTTACTTCAATACAATTGAATGTGGTTTACCTACTTTCCGTTTTAAAGAACTGATGGCAAAAAAGGTCCACTGTTAAACGGGCAATTTTGGTGCTACTCTCACAACTAGCTGCAGCAAATTAATACCATTTATTAGGTCTAAAATATTATTCCGAGATAGGATCAAATGTTTATAATATCGTAGCTTAGCAACACCTTGTGATTTCTATGGAATATACAAAACTAATCTATTATTTCTTCTCGGTCCCTAAACCGATTTTTCACTATACGTATGTGCAGTTCTGCACCCCATATTGTATGAGTAACAAATTAAAACATTAATACAATATTAAAACTAAAAGGTGACAAGTCAAAAGAAGAAGATGCTTACAAGCAGAATAAAAAAGAAAAAAGAAAAGACAGTTTTATTACAGGATTCCGGGTCCAACTCCAGGGTGGCATGAAAAATGTGAGAAAAAAAAGATTTTATGATGAATCGAGGAGCAGAGTCTGCGAGCAGCGAGGCATCTTTTCTGCCCGCATTTAGCTACAAGTTGTACATGAATTACACGAATTTTTACCAGAACTTGACAGAGACGTTCGCCAATTTTCATATATTTAACGCATCAGCAGCATCCAACCGGCCGACAGCAATAAGCTGCTGTAGTGGAATGATATTATAACGGAAGATCGCTCCTTAAGAACCACTATGGCTTTCGTCAATTCTTATCATCTATCCTTTCTTTAATATTTCACCGATAGTCGAGGTTCAAGTTCTGGTGAAATGGAAAAACCTCTGGATTTTTTCTCGGCAACGATCCTATGGGACTCGTGGGCGTCTCTTTTTATGAAACTGCCGTCGCAAAGAATGTGCGCGAGCGCGCGCGCGCATGTACGTGCACATTGACGACTATAAAAAAAGAAGACACGCATCTAAGCGGACAGTAACAGATTTGGAGAAAATCGATGCTTCCGATTTCTATTAGAAAAACGAACGGAATAAAGATTTCTTGCGCGGGCAAAGGAATAAGATGGGTTCGCGTAGTTCATGCATTCGTGCCTCGAGATAAACATTTCGGCTCGAATATTTAGGGTTTCTTGGTAGGTAAGTAGTAACTTTCGAAAGACTATTTACTATGAGCTAGGTAGTCAACCAACAGCAGTGCGATACAAGAGAATATTAACAGTTAAAGTGTCTCTTGACGTGTTACTGACACGACAACCCATAAGCCATTCTAGAGCTATAAAAGATGGGTTAGGTTAGGTGTAGCTAGATGTGTGCGTGTACGCATGTTAACTCAATTACGTCAGGCGTCTTATCAATTGATTTTACAAATTTTTAACACGATCCTCGTGCCTATTTCAATGTTACGCATGGTATTCGCACAATTATTATTGCGCACAACTTTGACCTTTATTCGCACTCGGCGCAAACTACCTTTCCTCCATATAATTGGCCGAACACTTGTACTTTGTACTTTCTTTCGTGTGACCCGCTAAGCGGAACTCTATATAGAAAGGTTATTTCTCCTTTCTCATTCGTTACTTGTCTTTGACTGGTGGATTATGCAGGCGCGCGTGTCACCATCTCACCCGGGCCGACGGGCCGACGGGGCGTCAGGGCGTCAGGGCGTCAGGGTGTCCCGGAACTACCTTTAGACCGTAAGGTGAGTGATGGCTGGAGGTGCCCCGCGTATCCTCCAGCAAATCGTTTGTCAAAATTCACAATAGTTTTTAAATGGAAGCATTTAAGAAAGATGTGCATCAATCGGAACGAAAGATTTCCGCGGGTCATGGCTGCGTGCTGGGAGGTACAGTCGTGTAAGGCAAAAGAGGATTGTTTTACGGTCCAAGCGCTATGTATATTAATACATTCTTCATTCTCAGGCTGCCGATACATATTGGTGCGATGCAACATTCTAAGAACGAATACAGTTGTCCTGGCAGTTCTTATTATTGGTTCGCGTCACACTTACAGTTTCTCGTCAGTTCTTCTCATGAGCGTCATACGTACGAGAATGGACTAGTTGTTAGGGGAACGTTGACACCTGAGTATTTTATTTGCGATTTTCGAGTTTAGATAAGTCACGCGATGTGTGTGTGTGTGTGTGTGAGTGAGTGAGTGAGTGAGTGACAGTGTGCGCGTGCGTGTGTGTGTGTGTGAGCGAGCGAGCGAGCACGCGTATTAATAAACATAATATAAATATACCTATATAGTTAGAACGAGGGATAGACACTATGAATAACTACGCATGTATTACGAATTACGAATTACGAATTACGAATTACGAATTACGAATTACGAATTACGAATTACGGTAAACAGAACGATACTCATAGAGAGAAAAGAGAACTTGACGGAAAAAGATATGAATCTTGGATGTTGAAATTTAAGCTTACCGGTGCAACCCCCAATAGGGCTGACGGACACTCGTCCCAACCTCGGACCAACTGCACGGTACACGACCGCTCCTACTCAACACAGACACAATACAGATCTTACAGCATATTACTTTCTCGATGGGTGGCATAATAGAAGATCGAGTTATATCCATGTGCATTTAATGTGCCATAAAGAAATTCCTTTTTTCTCCGTTTTGAACGAGCTGAGGATGTACGCAACACCAGGACAATTGCACGAATGCTACTCTCGTAGTTGGAAAAATCAATTGCATTTCGGCATTGGGAGACGCACCCAGCTCATAGTAATTTCGAGCACTTGCACAGAGACACGTGCGGCGACACCATTAGTTTTCTGTGCTCTCAAATAAAAGGAGGGAGCTCATCGAACCGAAAGGCTCTCCGTTGGCGATCATTTAAATCTGTCCACCGCTCTCCCCCTCTTCCATCACAAATCCGAGAAATGCTCTTCGTAATCTTATCAATCCGTTAACTTTTCTTCTGTTTTTTTTTGCCTCATTTCCTTTATTTATTACAGACATTCATTATTTATAATCCTTACAACGTAGATGTATTAGATTCAACGAATTACATTATACGATGAAATAATGTAATAAGTAACATACTGTGTCTTTCATTGCGTTATCTCCGAAGAACGGTGAGTGTGTCAATGAATGATTAATGAAACTCGCAACTGCGGCTTATCTCATCAATCTGCTAAGAAGAAATCGTGGCTTTCAGGTTTTTATGAGAAAATCACATTACACCGTTAGCACCGGATCTGACGGAATTAAGAATCGCAATCGATTTAACAGATCCGCACAGCCTTGCGCATTTCTTGGCTATTTTTAAAATACTTAAGCATTTTCCATCCGAAAAGGATGCGCTCGTGTGTCGTCGACCGTTCGTTGTATGTTTTGATATACATTTGAATAGCAGGTAACGAGCTCCATTTATAGGTGTACATTGATAGACGTGGACCGATTCAACAGTTGGTGGCCGGAATTGTATGTGTACGCAAGCGTGATTTCCGCGAAGGGGAGTAAAGTTCGATACCTAGAGAGAATATCCAATGATGCGATTAGGCGTAATGACGCAACGACGCAACGACGCAACGACGCAATGACGCGGCGATTTTACGATACGTGCACTGGAGGACGTACTGGACGTGTGTACTTGTATCAAACAGGGCAACCCATTATTTTTCTTCTCCCTCGATCCACCCAATGAGTATCGGACTCGAATACTCAGCGCTTACGCGATCACAGTTATATGTAAGTATAATAACAATCTTACGAGTGTAGCAACAATTGACCTACAGCTCGGCAGTGTTAACTTCCCACCCCCGAACGTGAGCCTTTCGAGACTGGTAGAGCCAACTTGTGTCTGGGCTACAGCTGGATCCACTGTCTCTCTTTTCGTCCTACTCGAATTCTACTGGAACGACGAGCACGGGCATTTCCTAGTCTTTCCTCGCTCGTCCTTAATTGCTCGCTTGAGCGCGCAAATAATTAACATCGGACCCATATCGACGAGGTTACTCTGCGATCACTAGAGAGCTAGGGAAATTAACACGAACGAACCATAGATTTCCATAAAAACGTTACAATATCATTAAGCATATTGTGTAATAACAAATGTAAGCTCAAGGCAAGCACTTTTCGCTTTTCAAAACGATTAGCGTTCGTGTAAATAACCAAAAATGATTTTCCATCGTGACATGTTTTTATGTTTTTATGTTTTTATGTTACATAAGGTCAGATCAAATTCGTCTGATCATGAGTAATACATGTTCGCGCTCCGAGTGTCTACCGTCTGCGTGACTCCGATTCACCCGTCTCTACCTTCGTGAGAAACGCATTTCATTTACAGGTACAGTCGCACTAATAAAACTTTTCGAGATCACGGCACTCGCCTGTATACCGTTTGCCATAGATCACTTATGGAATCGTCCTGGACACGGATGTAGAAAAGGACAACGGACGAGAAAGCACAGAGACGATCGGCTTGGACGAATCCTTGGCATCTAAATCTATCCACGAACGAGAGAAGAGGAGATGTAGGCGAGAAGGTGCGGATGGTGCGGAAGGTGCGGAAGGAAAAGTAAAGAGAAGCAAATGGAAATGGAGGATAACGGACGAGAGAATGGATCCAAGACCAAATTTGAGGGACCTCTTACATTCCTTTATTTTTTCAGTAAACCTTTTTTCTATTTTTTTTTTTTTTTTTTTTCAACAAAACCATCGGTAAATGTAAAAAGAAGGAAGAACTCAAATGCGATAGAGAGGAAAATGGAGAGTGGGTAGGAGGGGGGGGGGGGAGAGAGAGAGAGAGAAGCGGAAGGGCAAAGGACTATCGATGGGACCTCTCCGGGTGTGAGATACCGATGACGGCCAAATCTTACGTGTTATAGTCTACGATTAGGTTAAGATTATTACTGCCTGTAGATACAAGAGGTCGTAAAAGGAGGTAAAGCGAGTCGGTCGGTAGCCTTTTGTTTTCCCCCTCTTATGATGCATCCGACGACTGATGGGGATCGCCGGATACACTCTGGCATTATTATAATTATTACATAGTTATCTTCATCCTGCTGCTCTTTCACATTGATCTGCTAGCAAACTTCCGTCGCGAAGATATTTATTAGACTTACGAAATGAGATACAATAAATGGTAGAGCTCGATCACGTTCAATATGTATATATATATTTAATGTTTTCGGCTTTTGGCTTTCGGCCTTCGGCCTTCGGCTTTCGGCTTTCGGCTTTCGGCTACCGACATTGACCCCTCTTACCTCTCCAAATGTGATCTAATAATAGTAACAATATATCTAAGAACTAAGCTAAAACTCTCGATTAACGGTGTGTTACAGTACTTAATATTACACAGAACGCACTACGTACTTCAATTACTATTAACGTTTCTACGCCAAATGTAATTATTTCAGAGATTAGTCCATTTTATTCTACTCCTTATTTGATTACTCCAACTGATTGCTCATTGTCTTAACGTTCTTGTTCATTCGATTCGTATATCCGTCAGTCGACATTACTCTGTTTTTTCACCTGCCTGTTCCATATTTTTCTGCGCTCGATCGTTAACGTGTTCTGCTCGTGGTTGCATGAGCGTGCAAGCCCCAGTAGCCACACAGGCTCTCCGAGATTGTGCCAGGATAGCGAAACACAGAGCGCTTCGTCATCGCGCGTCTCTCGCGAGACAATTATTGCCTACAGCTTGAAAACCATCGGAAACCATCGGAGTGCGTTTCACGCGCGAATCTGCGTACTTGCGACTTTCCATGTGTGCCACACTATTTGTGTGATAAAAGGAGGAGCTGGTGGTACCATTGGAGGACGATTTCAATGGGTGTTGAATGTTAAAATCTTAGCGATATCAAGATCAGCTGTTAATGGGCAAATCTAGGAAGGATGATTATGAAAATCCGTACAATTAAAGGAGACATCAGAAACGGCCAGAGTTTCGAGTCTCTCGCTGAGCATCGGTCATTAATGAGATTCGGACGTACACACATGGCCACTCTTAAATTGGATGCCGCCGTTCCTAATACAAATAGTTACCGACAGCGCAAACGATGCGTACTCTGCGTAATGCTAGTTGCTGCACTTAAAACTTTTATTTCTCGATTTCACAAAGCTTTGTATCGAGGGTTCTCTTCCCGTGAAAATTCCTTTTATACATTTTCTCTACCTAATGGAATGGGGGTAGAGGCAGACGACGTTTCGCTTGACGTAGGACCACAGAGTTTGCCAGCCATGCGTCTGTGAACATTTTTTTTTTTTTTCATTTTTTTCCGATCATGTATTCGCATAGAGCCGCCGACTACTTATAGAAGAGACAAGCAAACATTTAGTATCCATCGATCAAGGTGTATCGCTGATAAACCTATAAATTTTCGGGATATATGCGGGCGGATGTAAATGCGGCATGCCGACCCATTGAATTTTTGGTACAACTTGGGAAGACGCGAAGGATCGATCGGCATTCGAGACGAGCTCAAAATTAAGAGCGAACGCGACTGCATGTCGATGCTTCGACATTGGTATTAAAGAGAAAGACTGGAGGGGCCAAAAAATAGAAGGAAAAAGAAAAAAACAAAAGACCAGGAGTCAAGGCGAAGACGGCGGGAAGAGAAAAGAAGGAAAGAGGATTCGCGGAATCCTCCCATAGGTTTGTCCTTTTCATTGTTTGCCTCGTTGTCACCAAGTCATTTGTATACAAGTAGCCTAAAAATCCTCGTGTAACGATGTCCAAACAAGTCAAATAAACATCCCAAAGTATAATCAACAGAAGAAGAACTTGACGTTATTTTATGACGTACGGTCGGATCTTGGCGATCGCGCGAGCAATACGAAAACTGACCAATATCGACGTGTATAACGTTCAGTTCAGGGTGTTTTGAATTCTCAGATGGCAGCACTGAACTAGAAAACATAGCTCCTTTGCTTTGTGTACCTAACGATATTCAAGCGAATCGCGTGCTGACCTTAACGACTAATTTACCATATCTGTATGTATAAAGCCTACAGTATCACGTATTCACGATTACATTTATTTTATTTGTTACTCGAATTGTCCCACCAGTTTCTTCTACGGCATTCTGCATTCAGTTAATGAGGAATTATGCAGCAAGATAATCACTATGATCAATATTCGTAGGAAACGCCTCAAAGTAAAATCGCTCCTTGATGACAATCCGATAAATTCTGTTGATTCCTCCGAATTTATCCTTGACGAATTAATACGTGAATGAAACCGAACAACGCATACTTAAGTTACTCTTTCTACTTTCTTCCTTTCGTCTTCATCCTTATTTTACTTCAGATCATGAGATACCTATACGCCGTATGTCTTTGATTTCTCATTTCTACGAATTTATTGTTTTCACTTTCGATCTCGCACTCTCGATCCCTCCTGCGATATTTCTTTTGTTCTCATTCTCATTCTCATCGTTAGTCTATTTTGATTATAGTCATATAGATTAATCCTGTATCTTTGAAAATACAGCCTCCTGTCATAGAAGATAAGGATAATCCCTGCTCCTGAGACAACGTAGGAAAATGCTTTCGAGGATTTGCACGAAAAAGCTACGCTACGAGGTCTCTAGATAAATAGGTTCGATAGAACGGTGGTCTGGACTTCGGAGTAATCGTTAAATAAGAATAGCGAGGAGAAATCGCGCAAAGGGACGCGTTCTTGACGTTCCCTGCCAACGGCCATGCCTCTTGAACTATTTTATTAATATAAATAACTATTCTTCTGTTTCAATAAGTAATTATAGTATCTGCATACATATAGAGAGAGAGAGAGAGAGAGGGGGGGGGGGAGGAAGAGAGAGAGAGAGAGGCAAAAATGATGTAATCTTTAATGATTGCGAAATATTGATAGCCTTTTGGTTGGTGTCTTTAATTTGACTGTAATAAATAGACAGATTTTAAATCGGAAACTAAGGAAAAAATGGGAGGATGATTAACAATTGGGGACGATAAGATGCCCAAAAAAATCTCCCACTGAAAGTTTGTGTTCCATTAACGTGATTGAAATGAAAATTTTAAAGTGTCCTTTTTTTATCTTTTCTCCTTTATTCCGATCTCAAATTTGCTCAATTACGAAGGCAATCAAAGTATGTGAAATTGGTTGTTTATTCCGAGTAGCAGTCAATCTGACTTCAGAGATACTGTCATACTGTCCCGGTCTTATTGGGATATTTATGATTAAGACACAAGAAGAAAGAGAAACGTGCGCACCTGCACAAGTCTCTCTATGGGAGAGACTTTATAAAGAGACTGCGAAATAGCGTGAAAGAGAGTAACCGAAAGGGAGGCAGTGACGATCAAACAGTTCAATAAAGTAAGGAGAAGGACGCGGGGGGGGGGGAGGGGGAGCAGAGAGAGAGAGATAAGGGTAGATACTGACTGCGCCAGTGGGTACTTGGAAATTTGTAGTGGAAAAGGAATGAACAATTGAAAAACAAATGATTGAATAACGAAGAGAAAAGCGAGGGAAGAATAAATAAGTAAAGTAAGTAAAATATAAATGTCCCGTTTGTGTGCACAACCGAGTATAGAGCAAAGTATGGGCTTGGCGCGAAACCACGGAGAAAAAGTCTCGAAAGACTTTGCACAAGTTCACAGAGGCATGGCGTTGTAGAGGTCCAAACTGGGATGGTAAAAAAGTGCTGTTGGATTGGATGGATTGTGCTGATGTGTCGTGTGAGCCGCTTGTATTTGGTTCAAGTTGACATTCAAGTGGCCAACGTGATGCACATTATGATGATTAAGACTAAAGTGATTACCTGTTGGGTAGGGCAGTCCAAAACTAGGATATCCCGAATAGCCGCGACCCGCTGCGTATGCCGCATACGCTGCCGCTGGAAAACCTGTGAACAATGGAAACGCAGCGATTCGCCTTAGTCGTCGCTTTATTCTTTCATCAAGATCCATCAATCTCTCATTCACGCATTTGATACCCAATTAATTGCTTATTGCTTACTGCTAATTAGCTTATTTCCTTATTACTTGAATACCTCAATACATCAATACCTCAACTCACCAACAAGTCATTAGTCATTTGTATCAGAAGACACAAACGTACGTCTCTCGTATATAGAAGCTAGATCTTCTGCTAACTAAATCCGAGTTCTCAAGACAATAGCACACAGTACAGAGTACTGCAGATTCAGGCCATTTTCATTCGAAAGCACGTTCCCTCATCTTATCGGATGTTAATTAAATAATTAAGGTTGTCCTTACAATTAGACACTTACCATCAGGCAATGCTCCCAAGGACCACATAAAATCTATAAAAAGAAAAAGAGACTGATTAACGTTTGAACAAAGAAGGCAGAAGACTATATTCTACGGGTAGGTAACGGTTAGTTAGAGCGGAGCTCCACTACCATCAGAATCACCATGACGGCCACCTTCACCATCACCATCACCATCACCATCACCATCCTCATCCTCATCACCATCACCATCGCACCGTCGCACCGGCACACCGTCGCACCATCCCCATCGGCATCGCCATTATCATCAGCTTTGCCTTCGACTCGCCTTCGCCTTCGCCTTCGCCTTCGCCTTCGCCATCGAATTATACAAAACACGTGGTGAGCACAAACGATACGCTGACAGTAATAGAAAGAGAGAGAGAGAGAGAGAGAGAGATGTAGATTGACGGCGAGGAGACGGATTGTGATGCAGATTTAATGGCAAAGGTGGAGGCTGAATAAGAGGCTGAGTCACAAGCGAAACCGAAGACGGAGATGGGGAGGAGACGGGGAGACGGGGTGACGGGGACACGGAGAGACGGGGACGGAGACGGGGACGGAAACGGAAACGGAGAATGGAACTGAGATTGTGACAGATTTTCGGATTACAGTATTGCTGAAGGAAAAATAAATGGATTGAGAAACGAGGAACGGTGGGATCAAATGGTACGTGAGGGAAGATAATAAGAAAGTAAAAAATGTATACGAAAGCATCTAGGTTAGTTATAAAGAGGGCATCCATGAAATTTCATAATTTGACACTAAATGAAAAACCACACAACCAAGTGCGAGGACTATCCGTTAACTAACTCTCGACTAAATTCTTACTAAATTTCGACGACTAGAGACTCTCACTAAACTACGGCGCCGCTTCATGTCAATCTACGAGAAACAAATTTTCCCTATTTTCTAGAGTTATTGTAGCCTTTACATAGGTATTGGTTAATTTCAAGTACCGTTTAACGTAATTTACGCACTAGTTGTTCTATGTGTCTATATATATATATGTGTGTGTGTGTGTGTCTTATCAACTAAATATATGTGTAGGTACCTAGATGAACTAAAGATCGGTTGCTGCCACGCTCTATGATGGTACATGTTAGTGGAAGCCTCGGAAAGAGTGTCGTCACCACTGGCTCGTCTTTTCATTCGGTAAAGATACTTTTTGAGGTTTGATCTTGAAACTTTAAAAATTTGTCAATTGTTCGAAACTTTTCACGATGCTGAAGAAGCTGTGTCTGGGGTAGAGCAGTGCCTCTCTATCGCTTCCATATAGCATAGAGACACTGTCGGGCTCTGTCATCTTTGAGGCCCTCGGTATCTCGGAGAGATTGCGATGATAATAATCGAGCCAGACCCATAATAATGCAGGCAGCGCATCACCGACCTACTACGACATTTAATTAAATTCACGATACGATATAATAGGTATTATATTCAAAAACATTGACCACAATCTACAATCTACAATTTGGCTATTCTAATCTCCAGAACCATATATTTATCTCACATTACGTAGGTCGAAGTATAGATTTTTATTCTAAAAATTAAGTTACACCGACATAAATTATTAATAGTGTTTATGATTTCGTACCTAGTCTCTATCTGGGCTGGTTTTGAGACATTACGTCTCGCGCTTCTCTTTTGCTGACTTTTGACGTCTTTTCTTGACCCGAGCGAATTATCTCATCTACCCCCCACAAGCCCTCCCCTCTCGCCGTACACATCCCCTACACTTTGGCGCATTACGAGTCTGCATTTGTTCGTGACTGCGCTTCTGGCAAACGAATGCAACCTTGACCTTGCCCTTGACCTTCTCTTTCTGGAGCTTATCAACCTCTTACAATGTATCTCAACGTGTTATATCTTACATTGCGCGTACCGCACGTACGCGTCTTTCAAGTTCCGAAGCAGCTCAGCCCAGTACTCCGTCTCCCTCCCTTTTTTTCATCGTATTTTCCAATCAGCACACATCTTATTGACCCCAAAGTCAATATACAAATCAGAAGCAAAAAAACATTGTGAAATAATGACAAGCGTTCAGCTTCAAGGTACTCATGAATTCTGGTCTGGAAAGGAAAGAGATAAACAAAGAAACGATGAAAAGTTTTTCCCGCGCCTTTTGCCTTTTAATTATCTTCATATTTGAGCTTTGATGTTGAGGCAATCTAATCTAACGGCGCAAGATATCGCAATGATTATGTATCGAATAATAAATAATTAACGCATAACAAGGTGAATATGACGAGTAAGTGAATAAAGGACTGAGGCAGCAAGAATTAGCGATTCGTACTACATAACTGATCATCGTGTATAGACAAGCAGTCGCATATATGTATGTAGGGTACATGGAGATAATGCAACTTGTAAGCGATAGTGGGTATCTATAATGTAATAGGTTTTCATTACATCCGCTGTTTTTTTCTTTTTTTTTTCACTGTTTCAATCGAGTCCGTTTGAGGAAACTGACACACACACACACACACACACACACACTGTCAGATAACGCCTAAGACTGACGAACAATGAAGAATCACAAAAAAATTATTAAATATATCTCGTTCTCTTCCTCGAACGAAATCACGCGATCGAAATACATAGGAAACAGTTGAATGCGTGATTTAATGAACGAATTGATAAATGGATGGATAGATAGATAGACGAATAGAAATAGAGAAAGAGAGAAAAAGAGAGAGAGAGAGAGAGAGAGAGAGAGAGAGAGAGAGAGAGAGAGAGAGGGGGGGGGGGAGAGAGAGGCTCGAACAGGGAATGGTCAGGAAGTACAGTAAAATCTTCTTATTGAGGGTTTCGTTAATCGCGAATTGGTCAATTTTCATGCTCGAAGGTTGAAAAATCATGAAAGATATGCTTGAAGAATAAAAAAAAATACAATACATCTAACATCCTGTTAGACGTAAGCAGAAATTTCGCGCATTGGACATGACTATGGTTTATAATTTTTCTTAATGTTTATGTCTCTGTTAATGTGAAGAATGAGCAGTTTGAGGGGCTGCTTATGTAATTATAATATTAATAAAAAATGTCATTATAATAACTATTTCCCGTTACACGTGATTTCCTGTATCGATGTCATTTTCTCGGAACGAAACCCCCGCGAATACGTAGATTTTACTATATTGCCTAGTAAGACAAGAGATCTATGCTAGCGATATCGATGTGTTATTTGCAACGCTAGTACACATATGTACCTAGATAGACTATTCGACAGAGGAGAACGCAGAGTTCAGTCAAGCTTTCCCCTCTAACTAACGAGCCTAAGTAACCTAGATTATAATAAATATCTAAATGAGACAAGTATATGTACCTATGCCTATACCTAGCGTATATATATACTGCCTCGATATGTATAGGTCTATCATACAACTAATACGTGTATAGTATAATAATTATGCGATTTCTTCATAAGACATAGGTATTCATACCGTTGACATCAAAGATACTATAAGAGTAGCGTTGAGTACAAAACAATTCTTCTCTTCACTAAAAACAGTTCCTTACCTACTTTATTGGTAATAAATACGGGGAATGTGTTTATAGGTGTATAGCTGCATAAGTGTACAAGTGTACAGGGATTTGTGTTCCAGACGTGATGCGCGTGACGCGCAAGCACGTCGAGGGTGTGTGTGTTTTTTTTTTTTTCTTTTTACTAAATTTATAGATACAAATACCTTCGACTTTTTTGTTTAATTAACGACTAACGCAACGCTGTGTCCCAAGAAGGAACTACATGTATTGCGAATACACCTCTTTATTATGAAATTTCATGAAATTTTGGATGATACCATAAACGAGTAAATCGTTGCTATCCTTTTTTGTATGAATTTTTATTGCAACAGTGACTACCGTAAGACTGAGAGAAGTTCGTGACGTAAGAACGTAAAGAGACAGGCGGGTACGCACGAGATAGGCGATCGCAATAGAAAAACAAGAACGCGTTTCTATTGAAGGTTTTTGACGTACCGGTTTCATTGGACTCTGCACTGCAAATCCAAGTGCGTTATTTTCCCTATAATTTCTATGGTAGTCACTTTTGACACGCTCACAAGTCTTTTATTTTTACGTTTAAATATCTGGAAATAAAGACACTCTTGTTAGTGCGTAAAAGTGACTACCGTCGAAAGGATAGGGAATTTGGATTTGCTTGGATTTGCAGTGTATTAATTTAACAACGGCGATACGTTAATCGGTCATCTTTCGTTTTCGATCACCGATTGCCTGCCTCTCGTGATCGAACCGCGACTACGTCAGTGCCCACGTTCAATGAACTCTTGTGCCCCGCCAACCAGTGGAAGATCATTCACGAAAGTGGCACTGTTCTCCTGTTCCAAGCACATGTTAGTTTACACGCGTCGTCACGTAAAGTAAGTAATAGTAACGTAAGTACGTCACGTCGCGTCGCGTCGCGTCACGTCACGTCACGTCGCCTCACGGCGTTCCTTCGAATGCATGCGTTGCTCTTTTCTTTCGAAAGTATTTATAGAGACACTCTCAGGCTTACACACGTATGTTAACAATCACCAGGTACAGTTTCGCCTCCTTTGTCCGTCGCGTTTTGTTTTGCGAGTCAAGTGAATGGGGAACTTTTGGGGATATATATATATATATATGTATATTCACAATTTGAAATATGTAATAAGAACAAAACGCGAGCGCAACCACGACGTATGATGTAACCCTTAGACGGTGACTCTACCATCTCATCCTTTATATACTGCCAACTTTTTCTACTACCGACGGAGATACCGTTGCCATTGAAATATTTCTTTTTTCTTTTTCTACTATTCCACGTATTTTGCGAACCGATTAATCGTATTCGTTCAGTTAACTGTTTATCGATGAGTCTAGGAGAAAGGACCTACTCTCAGTCATTAAGTCTCGTTACTGATGTTTCTCCTCGTCTGACAAATAAATTTCAACTTTCTTCATTTTCCGCTTCTCTTTCCATTTCTCCTTGTCTTCTTGCATCACGTATATGGAATGTGAACTGAAGAGGTTTTTGTCCTAATTTACGAATACTTCGTAATCAATGAATAATTGCGGGTGCGCCAGTGTGCTATTAGGTTTATGAAGAAAAAAAACGCCTGGCCGATACTGATCTGTGATCAGGATCACGATAGCGGCAATGATAATACCAAAAAACAAGAGTAATCGATTCTCTTGTGTAAAGAAGAAGAAAAAGAAGAAGAACGAGCAAAATGAAAGAGGCACGAATGTAAGATTCAAATGAAAATGTAAGACGAAAAGAAAACGTATTTTTGGTGAATATACCTACGAATAGGCATGAATCTGTAGATTATGCCGAGTATGGAAAGACAAATTTTTAGTAATTCAGTCGACTCTTGGAACTTGAACGTATCGCTCATATTGTAACACATTTCCCGAATATTTCTTATTATTCTATTGTCTCTAGCGCTGCGATTTTGGCTAACTATCGGTCTATCAGTCTTTTTTTTTTTTTTTTCTTAAAATTCTTCGTCATTAACCGTTTAAGTTTTTGTCTAGCTGAAAATGAGGTCCCGTTGGTATAGCTACTCGCTACTATGTACCTCCTTCGAGTCTGTCTCGATCTCTCTAGGCTACCACAAGTCGGATCACAGTGTTCCTCGAGGGAGTGTCAAATGCTCCCACAACGATAATCACATCCTCCGCAGCTATGAAGCCCAAGGAATTATGGTAGTAAAGGTGAAGCCCGGGTCGCAAGGAGATCGGAGTCTCTGGAAGTGAGAGCGGAGGGTACGCGATAGACGGGATCGAAAATAAGAAAAAAAATAAAAAAAAAAGAAACAGGTTCGAGGATGCGGTAATCGTGAGGGTCGTAGTAATCAAGTTTTTATGGACCAAGCGATTGGGGGCTTCGAGCGAAAGAGTATACGAGATTGAATCTATTGAGGTCGTGTGAGGGGAGTCAAAATGGTGGTCGGTCATAGTCCAATGGTGGGTATCGGGTGATAGACAGCGGCGGCGGCGGCGGCGGCTGCCCCCATGTCGAGTCCTTGAACGCCAAGGAGGTCGCTCATGGAGTAAGTGAGGGTGGCGGCCCTGGAAGCGGATGCGGAAGCGGCTGCTGCCGCGGCCGCGGAGGGATAGTGTGGGGGTCTCTGATTGTATGCTGCTGCAGCAGCGAGTGCTCGCTTCACGTCATAAACGGCCGCAGCGGCAGCAGCCGCAGCCGCGGGTGCCGCGGCGTACTGATAATTCGCAGCGGCGGCAGCCGCGGCGGCTGCGGCGGCGGCGGCGCCGTGCGTCGTCCCACCTACGAGGCTCGGCGCCAACAATGAATGATGAGCATGATGGCCGTGATGAGCATGAGCATGAGCATGATGATGATGATGATGATGGGAAGTGGCAGCGGTTGCCGCCGCCTGCGCAGCCGCAGCACCGGCCGAGGGAATGGGGTACGGCGCGTACCGATAGCTTGCCCCCGGGGGTGTCGCCGCGACCATCACCAACTCACCGTATGCGCCTCGCCCGGCCGCTCGCGTCTTCGCCAGATTCGTCGGCAGCATCACTTCCTTCGGTTGCGCCTTCTTGCACTCGACCTGCAACCGTCATCATCACCATTTAACCAGCTAGCTGCACCTGTATCTTGCCTCTTCTTTTCTCCTTCCTCCCCGCCCCCTGCCCAGCAAACCCTTTGTTTCTGCCTAGTTAACTTCATGGTGTTCAAGCCGCACGAGCCACGCAATCCATAACAATCGACGACAACCCTTAGCCCACAGCCCACAGCCCACAGCCCAGAACCCAGAACCCAGAACCCAGAACCCAGAACCCTCAATCTTCAATCCGAACGTTACCGCGTCTTTTTTCGTCCCAGTAAATCCATTAGAGCCATTAGAACAGCCATCAACCGAGCGCCTCTCAAACTTCCTCTTCACTCACCATTTTATTGTTGATCTCGTGGAAGTGAATTTCGCACACTTTGTCGACCACGTCCTCACTTTGAAATGTAACAAAGCCGAAGCCTGTAACACAAAGAAAGATTCAGAAAGAAAGTATATAATTAGACAAAACACGAATGAAATTACATTAAATTTTATTAAACTATATTTTTAGGAGTTACGAATATAATTTCAATCACACTGCTATTCCAGCACGCAGTCCCCCGGTTTCCATGTTCTACTTTCATTTTTGCGATATCCACTGAACGCATACGAGGGAAGCAACGCAATGCTGCCCTCTCAACTTCCTCGCCTCCCTCCCTCCCTCACTCTCACTCTCTCTCTCTCTCTCTCTCTCTCTCTCTCTCTCTCTCTCTCTCTCTCTCTCTCTCTCTCTCTCTCTCTC
>JASANN010000472.1:38941-57314 GCA_031762395.1 Calameuta pygmaea
ACACACACACACACACACACACACACACACACACACACACACACACACACACACACACACACACACACACACACAAACACACACACACACAATTAAGCACTTCAATTCTTGCCTCGTTTGTGTTGTCCTTTATTGACGTCACAAAGTACCGCGCAACGAAGACAAAGCCAGTGCATTTTCGTAACGATAATAATGTTGACGAGCGATCAGCCTGACGACAGGAATATCGGCAAAGGGGGGGAGGAGCGATAAAGAGAGGATAACGGGAATAAGGGAGGAAATGGAGGATGTTTTCAAGTCCCAACATGTCTAACTTCGATTAATCAATGGGAGGGAATGAGGTTTCGCAAGACGGTACCTGTTTCTACGTTAATCCCCCGCCTCACGATTTCACCACTAGGATTCTACGACGATAAATGGTTGCGATGCCGATGGCGGTGACCGCGAAAGAGATGTGAAAAATAAGAAGGAACAGGCGGACTGAATATTTTTGATCAATGACGTAGAATTCTTTTAAAGAGGCATGGATATCCGTTATAAAAATTCATAATCAAATGGTGATACTAATAAGTAATAACTAATTGAACTTGGCTTGCCGACAAGAGAATTATTATACTTGCATAAATATTAATAGCAATTACATTGATTACGCCTATTAAATCTCTGAGGTGGAATTGATGTAATCGATTATTCTGACGCGACCTCCACGCTGAATTACGTAAGTTTACGAAATCTGAAGAAAAAAAATGGATGGAGCTGGTGGTGCTGCAGAAAGACGTTGAACGAACATGATACGTGCGACGGAAGCCAGAGGAGCAAAGGGAGCAAGTGGAACGAAGAGAGTGAAGGAATAACGAAAGAGGATGCAGACGAATGAGGCCCCCCCTCTCCCTCCCTCTCTTTCTCTCTCTCTCTCTCTCTCTCTCTCTCTCTCTCTCTCTCTCTCTCTCTGCGTTTCCCCCCTTGAAGAAGAGCACGTTGAAAGGTGGCCGCTTTCATTTGTCACTGTCCAGGACAGAAGAGTAGACACGATGCTCGGAAAATCGATCCCCTTTCGCTTATGTGTGCCATCCACTCGAAAGATTCGAAAGAGTCAGGCGCGACGACGATTCTCTCTCGCTGCTCTGTTCTTTTAACTATTCTTCCTTTGCTCTTGTGCACTACGATGTTTCATCGATTAATTCTTGATAATAATTTTAAATCTCCCGCAGATACCGCCTGTATCATTGAGTCTCTCGTCGAGGCAGCGCCAGTGTCAATCAGTCACTAGAAATCTCAATGTTTTTCCTTACTTGACAGACTTGACAGACTTGGCAGACTTGACAGACCCACCCGCCTGCTTTGGGCGACATCCTTTAGGAACGTCCTATAATGACTATTCACCAGCCAAGAGACCAAAGACAGAGTTACCTAAACTTCATGTTTTCATGGTTAAATAATTGCACGTACTCGAAGATTCTACGGCACACGTCTTTAAACACTCAACTATCAACTTTTATATTTCAAGCGAACGCTTATGAATGGACTGGACGACATAACTATCAAAAGTTCTTAAGCTCCAAGATAAAAATAGCTTCGCGATGCTTTGGTCCCTTAAAAACCATCCAGAATTGGACAGTCAATAGGAGTCAGTCAATTTATCGAATTAATATTGCTGCTTTGTAAGGTACAGCAGTAATACTTGGATCTTAACAGTCAACTCGGTACTCGTGTTTGACAACAGAGTTGAGAACAGTTGTCCTTGGTCTCCGCAGTGCCTCGGAAACGATAAGAAGTGAGAGAGAGAGAGAGAGAGAGAGAGAGAGAGAGAGAGAGAGAGAGAGGGAGAGGAACGAATTCGAATTACGAATAGGATCTTCGGAGGGCACAGGGGGCTATCAATCATCAAACGAGAAATACATTGTCAGATTGTTTGTTGGTTTACTATATGTATGTAAGTAAATGTAGAAGTGGGAAATCCGGAGATCTTGGTTTTCTCGTGTCTTCAAAAGTCAGCCGGGAATGGCCGTGTGGGTTATAGGGGTGTTAATTATGAGGGCACCGTGAGCGCAGGGGAAAAGGACCCTCGAGCGACAGCCGGCAGATTTCGAGTGCAGTTGGGGGTGAACGGCGGGTGAGGAGGCGCGGGATGCATAAGATAAAGTTTTCAATTACCTCCAGGATGTGATGTAGTTATGAGTTAGCTATACGTGGGAGGTGGATGGGATTGCACTTCTCTGGAAGATTATGAATAAAGATGTCGTAGTGTAACGAGTTATTAAAGATGGAGGATCCTAGATCCAAATACCCAAAGCAACCTCCTACCCTACCTACCTGCCTGCCTGCCTGCACACCTGGCCGTATTATAAATGCACTATTAGTACTTTCGTGTTTCTGTATAAGAATAACTGGCACCTTCGATAGGGCAATTCTTTTGTATTTCACCTTTTTTACTTTATTTTTCTTTTTGTTTTTAATTGTAAGACTGTTAGTACTACGAGCATAGCTATGGCGTCCCAAACTCTTGTCAAATAATTCTACAAACATTATGATGCATAAAGTCATGACATCATGAGAAATAATGGCAATTTATAACAGTGCATGTAGTTTCCTTCACTGCAAAAGATGAAGAAAATGCTATTTTAACAATATAAATAATTCAATCGTACCGGAAAAGAGGATACGATTCCCGAAAATTGTAATTCGAAACTTATAGGTGCTCGACGACGCTCCGTCTTCGACGTGCATAAGACCATCGATCAGTGCAGTTCCTACGAACTACCGCTATTCGAGCGCAATTCGTCTTCAGCCAGTTTTCTTAAACCCGCGTATGACATTCTGTTGAGTGCGGCGAGATATTCGAGGTTCAGCTGTACGAATCTGCATCTTCCGCAATAAGGGCCGCGCGGCGCACCCATTGGAATTACAAAATTGCAAATTGGACTTGTTCGAAAAATTGTTGAAAGTGTTCGTACTAACTGTTCGAAATCAGAATTCACGAATCGAGAGAACGATTCGGCCGGACCAATTGGTTCCCAGGACGAATTTCAATGTGACAGACGATAACTTGCATTGCGAAAGCGCCACGCAGAACTCATCTCTCAGAAGCTCCAGCAATTTACCTGATTATCGTTTCTTACTCCTATGTGATAATCTCATGCGTGATCTGACAATATTTACTGAAGAAACAGTTACGCCTAAAATCTTGAGCAACACATTACCAGAAGTCGAAATTCCATTACACTTGGTTCTTCTTCTCTTGCCGATGACACTTGTCTGTTCAGAGTGATTTATGAAAAGTGCGATAACAATGGAATGATATCATCATAGCTAATCAACGATGGAATACCGAGATCAAGTAGAGAGAGAGAGAGAGAGAGAGAGAGAGAGAGAGAGAGAGAGAGAGAGAGAAAGAGAGAGTGGCACAATAAATATCCGAGTGGAATCCCCATTGAAACGCGAATCATTGTCGATTGTCGGATCAAGTTCTTATGGCTACCTCATTGTCCAGCAACCATTGATTGGATCGTGCACCAAAAGCTTTCAATGTCTCTTATACTGGTCTAGACAACCAAAGACATAGGCCAGGGGTGATATAGCCGTGCGCGTCTCTCCGATTGCCAACTTCTCAGCGACGAGTCGTCCACGTGAACACACTCCTACTCTCTCTCTCTCTCTCTCTCTCTCTCTCTCTCTCTCTCTCTCTCTCTCTCTCTCTCTCTCTCTCTCTCTCTCTCTCCCTCCCTCCCCCTCTGTCACTCGCATTGCTCTGCAGTGTGTGGAAAACTGTCGGTGATTGGTGCGCTCATTACCGTAGAGACACTAATGATGCTTGCAGCGCAGTCAGACGTCAGACAAAAGCTGTGACACAAGCAAGCGTGACTTCCACGAGGCAAGAACATCTTCTAGAGCCCTTGAAACCCTAGAGAAAGAGGCTGTGACATCGTGTGGCTCTGTGAGGAGGAGGCTGCGCACTCTGAAGGAAGCTGCCCTCTTGCCGAGCAATCTTTCACTTTCCTCGTTCTACATTATATATACACAATATATTCAAAATCAAGGAAAAGTGTCAGGTGGGCACTGAAGATCGCACAGATCGGAAACGGAAAGAGGAAAGGCGCGTGACACGGAACAATGCACTTTTCGAATTCAAGTTAACGCGGACATGTATTTTTGAATTGAATTCAGTCAGATCAGATTAGGTCGGATTGATATTTCTCAAAGTCCCCCTACGCTTGATTCTCTTTGCCTCGGGGTACGCTGTCTTAAGTCGTCTGACATCTGACGTCTGACGTTTCGCCTTATGCGTCTTTTTCGTATACCAACGAATGACCTGCAACTTCCTGAAAGTTGTCTCGTACTCGCTTAGCACGCCGTTAATATCGAATTAATAAATTGTCAGCAGACAGCCACCGGTTGCCGGTTAGGTTAGGTACAAGTTTAGGTTGGGTTGGGTTAGATTAGGTTAGGTTAGAATTGCTTGGCACCGCGCAGTCCCGAAATACGCGGAAATTAATAAATTGCTTAAACTTAAGTCGACTCCCTAAGTGCTGGAATAAAGGACCTTCATAAATTTGGTCTACCGTGCAGGCAAGAGCCAGTTCAGCGTGTTCACTCGCGCCGGAATTTCCTTAACGTAAGACCATCCCTCAGGCCCTCTTTAAGCTTCGAATGAACAACTTTAACGATCTTATTTATTTTCTAGCTGGACGTTGTCTCGACGTCAGGCAGCTCTTTATCTGCCGCTCAGCGTCACCATCACACATCACTGTATATCCCCGTACTTATTTATTTTTATTTTAAAAGCTATTGCTCCAGTAGAAGGGTTACACCTGATCAGCGGTTACAGCTGCTCTGTCCTCTTTGAAATTTTCAACAAATTCTCCAGACACATCGCGTATCAGCTTGCGGCTTGGAGCCGGGCTCTCTCTCTCTCTCTCTCTCTCTCTCTCTCTCTCTGAGGCTCTACCGCGCCTCGAGGAAAGCAGGTGGAGAATACGAGGGAACCGACCGATGTCACAATGAATGGCTAGGTTAAACAAAAGCGAGGGCTTTCGAATTACCTGAATTCGTAGCGGCATTCCTTTAAATAGCTGTCAGAGCTGGAGAATTTATCCTCCTAGAGCAATTTGCCATCTGACAAGTAGTAGTGGAGCGGCGTTAAATTTATTTAATCGGCAACGGCAGGAAGCATCAACGATAAACGAGGATACGAGGAGAATCGACATTGTAAAGAATTGAGGAGATTGAAACTTGAAAGATAAGCGAGAAGGAGCCAGTGCAAGGAGTAAACAGGTATGACGATCCCCGACCAATCAAGATTCTCTATTGCCAAAACTGAATCCTTTGCAGTCGAATTTCGAATTGCAACTATATATTTAGACTGAATCTTAGAAAGAATCATCATCAGGTAACTAGACAGAGTCTGACGAATCATCATTTTCATTGAATTATAAGCGAATATAAAACTATATATTTCCAGTAATGCCGTTAATTTACCAATTTTAAAGGCAGGAGGCGTATTTTTAATTTGTTCCTGCAATCGAAAGGATTAGGTACTGATTGTGAAAACTCACCGGGCCGAACTGTTCAAAATAATTTTTAACGTCCTCTAGTGTCGTCGGAGCAGACAGTCCACCGACGAATATCTTCTTCGTACGCGTCACCATCTGCAAAAGAAGCACAGAATAAGTACAGTCTTGCAATAAAGTTCTAAATTCATTGATAACACGACTTCTCGTGGGTGGAAATGCATTAACGCAATGATCGCTATCGTAGCACGGGGAGGGGGGGGGGGCGCTATGACCCCCTGGGCGAATTCATCCACCCTCCTAGCCTAGCGCGTTGTGACCATCCACATGATCTGCCAGTGTCTTAAAAAGTCGACTAGAGGAGAATCGAGGACGAAAGGTCGGCGGGGGGTACGAGGCAACGATACCAAATGTGTCCAAATGTGAGGTTCTCGTAACGACGGCAGGAGGAAACAGCTGTGCGATGCAAAACTCCGAACAGCGCAGTCGTTTTCCGACAGCCGAATGAGCAGGCGAGAGTCAAAAAGGCCCACCGGATGAGCACACATCGCAGCAAGCGTCGGACAGTCAAGCACTATCCTTCCGAAGATACTTGTACGATATTAATGATAATTACATGTACCATAAATACATTAATAACAGTGACAACTGGACTGTTCTATTGATTTGTGGATTTCAGTGGCAGCCTATGAAGCTTGCCTTAAAAAATGAGAATGACGAAGGCGCTAACGATACTCCTTTCCTGCATCTATAGATATATCAATATTCCTATAGACGTGGCGTTTTCACTTTGCAGCGCGAGGGATCGGAGGGTTTGAGGATCGATATCAGATACCTCGTTTTAGGTCCAAGCTGGACACAGCCATGGGCGGCCGGATACTGCGTCTGGAAATCGGACATCCGGAGGAAGTAGCTCGCGGGCAGTTTTAGTGACCACTGGCTTAGTGTTCTTTATATAATAGCATGGCTATCAAATCGTATCTCGGATCGAAGGATCTTTGGAGAAAATGGGTGCCGCATCCGGCGCATCCTCCCTCCCCCGCGCCGGTTCCTTCCCTTGATTTTCCAATCCGAGACAGAAGCTAATCAGTCGAACGTGGGTGGGATGGAGTCTTCTCTCGGAATATACGAAATTAAAGTGCTAAATATTTAATCTATATAAATGACCATACATAAGCAGAGGCACCGAGGAAGCAGAGGTACCCAACCAAGAAGTAGGGACAACCTCCGGATATTCCCTGTGTTACAAGAGAAACTTATGACGTTACGAGACATCAGTAGCTTCGAGAACTTTAAACGCACAAGTCACTTGCGGTATAGATATAATAATTTTATCCCGTGTCCACTGTGCCTAGTGGGACTTGTGATGCATAAAGTCTGCCCTCCTCCCCCCAAGATTGAATCTCTTCGTACTTCCTACTATTAGTATCTCTTGGTGTAATAGGTTCTGAAGTTAACCTGGTCCTTCGTCCTTTAATTAAATTCTGCTTGAGAATTTCCTCGCACGAGAGAATACTAATACACGACTGCTGCTGCTGCTGCTGCTGCTGCTAGGCCTTGGATTGCTACTGGGGAAGGTTTAGCAGAGATTTCTCGCTTCCCGCGATTACAGCACGTTATTGCGCGCCGTTTCCTTGCTTCTGTTACATTATATCTATAAATAAAAACATTTTAAAGGTACGATTCCCGTAGATCTCGTGATCCGTTCCAAATAACGGAGAATAAGGGAAGATGGGCTGGTAGGTATGTATTTATAGAAACTAAATGAGTCTACCTTCACGGAAGCAATCGAAGGTTGCGCGATGAACGAGGTAAGGGCTGTGTTGTAGACTTTTTGGGAAATCACTTGAAAAGACAAAAAAAGACTGGACGACCACAAGATAGCCCCACGATAGGATAATGTCAATAGTAATACAGACAAATTATAATCAGCCGACTTTGAGAGTTTGAGGAAATTCAATGAGCAGGAAGCACGTGCGTAAGCAGCGTCCTCGATGGGCGCTTTCACACTTTGTACACACCACTCTATTCACTCTATCCACTCTGCGCACTCTACGCACTCTACGCACTCTACACACCTTTGTCACGGACTTGCTGTAATCATACAACTCTTGCACTATTTGTTGAATGCACAATCGGAGGATTTCACGTAACACGCGTTATCGCAATAATACAAATGTTCCCAAGTTTCAACCCATAAGTTGAACAAGCCGGCTACTCCAGTGTATTGTCAGCGCGTCTTCAATGAAGGATATTCGTCAGGCAAGAAAACTTTTCATTGTGTCCTCCCTTAATCCACCCAGTCGCAGTTATTCACTTTTCCACTATTTTATCAGTACCTCACTAGCTCTCACTGCCACTCCACCTGCTTAACCGACTTTCCTAGATCCGTTTATGATTACGGCCGAGTTGTATCTTTACGTCAAACTAGTGACGCTCCAAGTACAACGCGCATTTGACAGAGCATCAAAAAGCTGAGAGAGATATAGAGAAAAAAAAAGTCGAGAAGCACAATTTGATGAGTAGGAAAAAGAAAGGAGGACGAGAGGTCAGAAAGCGAAAATGCTCCTGATCTTGCGTGTGAGCGTATATCAAGCTTCGAAGCTTGCTGCTGCTGTATTGCCGATGCACGAGTGATTCTTCCTCTTTCTCTCTCTCTCTCTCTCTCTCTCTCTCGATGTGCGTGTGCGCGCGCGCGCCCGCGCGCGCGCGCGCGTGTGTGTGTGTGTGTGTGTGTGTGTATATATATATTATTATTAATCGGTGATAACGTGCGTCACGTAAGCGTAAACGCATGTACCTTGTGCGTATATGTGGGTTCGTTGCGTGAATATATAGGCGTCTGTGACGTGCGCGCGCACGCGCCTTAGTCGAAGCGCGCACGCGCACGCAGTATCGTTACCTATCTCTATGTCTCGTGTGTGTGTGTGTGTTAGTGCGCGCGCGAGCGCGTCCGCCCGTGTGTGTGTGCGTATGTGTGTACGTGTGTGTTTGTACTGTGGCTCGTGCGTACGAATAAGGGTTATCGTGAGTGAGCACTGGTATGCAGGTACTCGCGGTTGGTAATGCTGCGCGCTACGATGCCGAGAACGGAATGGGAGAAACGTAGAAGCCCGGGCAGTTTGGCCGCTTAAGCAGTAGCACCGAGGTGATACAGTAGTGGTGGAGAGAGAGAGAGAGAGAGAGAGAGAGAGAGAGAGAGGAACAGGCCGAATCCCCACTCGCTCGAGGTTCAACCGGAACGCAGGCGCTTGGCGTGCGCACCTCCGGCTGCGAAGCTCAGAGGGTTAGAGACGCGACTCCGTTCGCGGCGGGTGGGGGGTGGACTGCCGGTGGTGAGTAGTGGTGGGTAGCGCCACGATTCTCGCCCGTCCGAACCACCATCGACCGACGTTCCGTACCGCGCCGAGGTAGGACGTCTGACCTAACGGGGGAATACTTAATGCCAACGAAGCAGTCCGCTCTCCCTCGACAGACCGAGTAGTCCTTGAGACTATCGCGAGGGTGGGTTGACCCAAATTAGGCTGAATTTCATGAAATATAAGAAATCATTAAAAATAACAGAAAGTTGTATACTTGAAATTATTTCATTTTGATTGTTATAGAGTAACACGGACAATTGAAAATTGTTTATTAACAATCATGAACCGTGAAGCTGACTGCAGCTGAAACTGTCAGGATAACGGTCGAATACTGACGATTGCCTACGAAGAGAAGGGGTTGGCTGGAGGCTGGTGTACTCGTCTGAACGTATTTCGATACCGAATCCAAACGAAGGAAGCAAAGCAGGATATTAGATGGTAGGAGGATTGAGGGGATGGCTAACTCAACCCAGAAAGATTTCATTGAGCAGCAGAGCTTGTTGGCCATCATCCAATACTATGGGAAGTGCTTAGCGCGTATCTTCTTTTTTTTCTCCTGCTTATTCACAAAGATTTTCTCAGAGACCGATCGTGCTCAGATAGTGAATATAGCCTTGCAAACTCCGAGCGTAGGAATCGTGATTCTCATCTCGTTCGACAAGCATCACACCAATTACAACCACCTATACGTTCACCCGAGCGTTGACTGTAGCGTGATCAGCTTCCGAGTCACATGAGCAATGATTCTCCCCGGCTCTGCATGTCAGCAGCAGATTTTGGGCATTGGGCAACGGCATTGACCACAAATCCCTCCCTTCCTCCCTTCAACCACCCCCAGCCCCCCCCCCCCCCCCACCGCCCGAGAACTGCTCGCAGAATATTGGAAAAGAGGGGGTCGCGCGATCTGACCTCCTTAGAGAACGTTCTTCATTCCGTGGGCGGTCCTTGTAGCTTGGATTGATTCAGCAGGCGGAGGTGGCAAGCATGGCGCTTCAATCTCTAGACCCATTCGCTCACTCAACGTTTGGCTTCGATCCAGAGGAAGAGGCTGTGTGAATGAACTTGGCGGGAAGAGCCAAGTCTTACGAAGCGACGCGACGCGCTCTCGAATGCTGCATCTGTTAGGTTAGGTGCACCAGCTATAGCTGCGCAGAACCACGATGCATTGCATGGCACAGCGTGTAATGACGTACGTTAACGCATTGGACCAACCTAAGGGAACAGATGAGCTCATCCGACAGCAGCAGCGTGTTAACTAGGAATCGACGAGCCTAACCCCCCGATAATACAGAGATTCTCGATAAAACCGAGCGTCAAGCAATTCTCTATATAGGCCGTTGAATTTTTTTTCTTCTTAGATGCCGCATTCAAAGGGTGCAGAGGGGAATCAAGGAATCGACCGAAAACCACGCGAAGGAGTTCGAGAAAAGTCCGGACGCTGAAAAAGTTGGTTGTCCCGGCCGTCATAGAACGGGCGACTCTAGAAAAGGAGCCACCGCTTCCGGAAGCCAGTGATACTGTGATACTAGCAGCGCTGGCTTGACGACGCGACGGCTCCGAGGAAGTAGGGAAACCTGTTTGTACGAGAAAATCTAACTTCAGCCATAACGGCGTCTTTTCTGTTTGCGCGAACGCGGGTGGCACCCCCTCCCACCCCCTGCCCCCCGCCAGCCACCCGAATGGAATAGTAGCTGTCTCTTCGTGCCCCCCTGAGTCGGCAGAGCCGTGTTGACGTTGCCACGGGCTACGGGTTCTTCGTTTCTTCTTCCGTTCGTTTCTTTGATTCTCAGGTGTCGCAGGATTCTCGTCGTTTTTCGCTAAACTTTTCGAAAAGAACCCCGTGAACGATATCTCCACTTTCGAATCCGTCCTCACTATTTTTTCATACCTTCGAGGCCTCTCCTTGCGAACATCTGCTATAGCGAGCTAATACTCCACTGGTATTTCGACTTCCGAATGGTGATGAATCCAAGAAAGGAAGGAGATGGAGGGGACAACAAAATAAGAAGGAGAAGAGCCAATATCCCATCTATATAATGCGGATTAACGGAATAAAAGAGTGAGTAGCGACACTCGGAGACCGGAAACGCATAACCATTCGCAATGTTGCCAAGCCTTAGTGACACCGTTGTACTGTATTATTATCTTTTTCGTCTTTGGAACGAGAACACAATGCCTGACAACTGATGATAAAAGCAATAGAGTGAAGAAGGATCGATAAAAATCAAAAGGGACAACGAAAGACAAAAGAATGGGAAAAAAAGGAAGCCAACTACTTGCAACCATAAATATCAAAGTAATTATGAAATCAATGCAAGCGGCAGGACTCGGCAGGTGGATTCCTGCTTTCGCTTAAAGCATCGAAATCACAGAGATCTGCACTGCACTCGTATTGAATCCAAGATTATAGAGCTCCTCTGTTGGTTCTGCAATATTTGCTTTATTTTATGCAGATATTTATATTAAAATACTTTCAGTGTCGTTAATCTTTCGCGCATACAATTCGGGACGAACGATTTTATTTTCAGTGTCAAAATCCTTTATCACGCTCATTCGCATTCTCAAAACTGCGGTATATGTGGATTCTGCCCGCTAGTACTCTTATTTCTCTTGTCCAAGTCTTTAAGTAACTTTTGCTCTTAATGCGCTCCTGATCTGATGTAAACTTTAACGCACCAGAGAACTCTTTGCCAAGTGCTGCTTTCCCTTTCTCTGGGAACGGGTGCAAAAAGTCCAAAGAATGTAGTTATCAAGTGTTTTCTCGCTTAGGCAGGCGGGCAGAGCAAACGAGGACGGGAGTGGGGACTCACGTGTCCAATGACGGACAAGCAACGTAGGGCCATTGCTACTCCTTTGAGAGTTTCAATAAAACAATGAATTAATAGCAATAGACGAGAAGGACCTAGCTAGGAACGTGCCCCCGTTGCGACTCCATTCCAGCGCTCGGTTGTCAGATAATCCCAGCTGCATTATCTTGATGAGCTCAGAATCAGACCACTTGGAGCCACCTCAGCTACTCCACATCCCATCCCTGGAGGATACCTCTTCGTGCTCCTCGCAACTCCGTCACCCTCGCGCCCGGCCTGGAGTGGAGGCTGCGCTCCACTTCAGCCATCCGCGGCGGTCGTTCGTCTTATCGCGTTATTCGCTGATTTTTAATCCGTAAAGCCACGCGAATGGGATGGGAAAGCATCATGAAATATCGAACGATCAGAAATGCAAGATAAATAGAATTCATAGACTTGAAGGAATACGGATGATTCTAGTTGTTCCATGAGTAAAGCATCCTTGTTTTTGGTAGACTAAAAAATATGAAATCTGTAGCAAAGAACACTTAATTCTGCATAAAATTTGCCTTACAACGAACGCATGCGCATGTTTTTGCACTCAGGTCCATTAAATCTTGTTCTTTTAACATACATTTCAGTGATTTTATGAAAAGTCACGCATCACTTGCTAAACTTTTTCTTATTTTCGTTCTGTTAATACATAAATATTATAGCAATTCGAAGAAAGAAGTTTTCGATATTCTCCGGTGGAAAATTGCGGGTCGACATTATTGCCCAAACCTCCAGGGAGCTTAATAAAGATTAAAAAAAATAAATAAATAAATAAATAAGAACAAGTGAAATGTGAAGCGAAGGGAAAGGAAGATCTCACAAGTGTGTGCGCAGTTGAATCCCGTAGTACCGACCGTCATGAGCGACGGGCTTACCTCGTGAACAGTGGGTGCGACAAAGTGACATCAATTATAAAGTCCTGAAATATGGAAACTTTTTTCTTTCTAAGATTGAAGGATTCGTTTATAGCGTTTGACCTGAATGACACTCACAGCGCATTGATCAGATTCTTCGTGAAGCTACGTTGGGCGCATCCACCAAGGAAAGCAGACCGAGATGCACTTTAGGAGAATTCAGTCTCAGTGATTCAAGTACGCAGCACGCGACTGATGGGTTTCGTTAAATCGATATAGTCAGCTCATTCGAATTCCTGAGAGAACTTTGAAAGTCTTGGTTCAACAAGAGTAGATCAATCAGCTTCGGGACGTCGCACGGACCTGCTTCTAGCTTCCGGTTTTCGTGCTGCAGAGCAGTCGCCTCGCTTACATATCCTAATCCCTCCTAGGCTTTTGTTGTCACTTCTCTGTCACTCTCGTATTCTCACGTTCATCCATTCTTGGACCGAGAGCAAGCAGCCCCCCCATTGAACCACGGCAACCCCTTCGATAACCCCTTCGGCAACCCCTTCAGGAACCCCTTCAGGAACCCCTTCGGCAAGCCCCAAAGGAGAGGCAACCAAGTAATGTCAAGATTATGTAAACGTCACTCTAGCGGTAGGTTGCCATCTGTCTGGCCGCCTTCGAGTTTTCCTATACCGGTTCAGCAGTGTCTTATTTCATTGAACGTCGGTATCAACATACCTGTCAGATCGATGTTATCTAACCCAGGGTCACTATTTGAATTATCTAATTTTAGGGGGAAAAGATGAAAAAATGAAAAAATGAAAAAATGAAAAAAAAGAAATGGGAAAAATGTGGAATTATCAAAGAACGATCTGCGTACTCCAATACTCCAATACTACAATGTCCTAAAGACCTGAATATCATCCGCGTTACTTGTGCCTCGATCGTTTCGTCCTTGGATTGATAATTGCACAATGTCTTCAGATTAATGCAAAACAATTTTTCTGGAAACTCTCTGGTATTGCTGCAGCAGTGCAGCATCCCTCTCTCAGGCATCATCGACTGATCGAAGCTGGACACCTGAGGAGGTCGTTTGAGTAATCGATAGCTCAGTGGTCTGAAAGGATTATACTTTGCTTGAACTTGATACGTGTCAGATTGATCTTTGTTACATCTGATACATGGGATACATGCGAGCGTCGTAGGACTGCACGGGAAAGCTGCTGACGAAATAAAATCAAGAAAAAAAGGAAGCTATAATCACGCAACATATGTGTCATTATACATAGAACTAGTTGAATGGCTCGAGGACGTGAGATACTTCCTACTTTCCTAGCAGTCCTTAGTATATAACGTTAAAATTTTTCAATAATTAGGGTTTTAGAATATATTTCGAAAGACTATTTCATTGGCATTCACAGTCTCCCATTTGACAAGGGCACTCGCGAGGCACGTGTGACGGTGTGTACTTCTCTCTGACTCGTTCTCGTTCTCGTTCTCGTTCTCGTTCCCAACTCATTCGCCTTGGAACGAGAACCCAAGGGAAATTCGACACGGCTCAATTAATGCCCCCAATCGGAATCTTATTTCGTAGAGCAGAGTGCAAAGGTACTTGGCATTCGAATGAAATTGCTAATGTATAGATAATGAGGAGGTAGAGACTAGCGATCGCCGATCAAAAGTCCAATGTGGAAACGAGTTGAATAGGAGGCAAAGGCGAGAAAAAGTGCACGAAGGAAGAGAAACAGAAAGAAAAATAAGTTTTCCGTTTAGGATTTGTGGGTTCGGCGCTACGAGATGCCGGAGCGTATGTGCTCGTCCCCGTCGAGCGACGTTTATCGGATGAAAGGGAAAAGGGGACGAATGGGGCAATGGGGTGGCAATTTATAATCGACATGGATCGCGCGGCTTCCCCGAAGAATTTATCTGAGCATCTCCGTGGCGGGTGGGTGATTGCGACCTGAAGGCGTCATCGAAGGGTCGGCAGGGGTGCTCGAGGATCAGAGTTCAGATTTCAGTCTAAGCCAAGGAATGCCATTCAAAGATTCTTCTAAAATTCAAAAGGTGTAACCATAATTCCTCTTCAGCTCCTGCTCGTGTTTAGTCGATTAGAAAAATAATTAAATGAAACTTTTAGTCGTATCTTCTTATCGACCATTCGTCAATCATCGCACATTTTTATAAACAAAGTCTTAGAAACAGCCTCTAATTCACCGACGATCCGAATACGAAGATGGCGGTGCTGAAAGAGCGCGAAAATACGTAATCAAACGACGTGACGCATCTCCTGGCGGAAAGACTCCGTCTCTTTATTCCATATGAGATAAAACGAATCAGGAGGTTATGGGTAAAAGTTAAGAGGTGGAAAAAGATTTTCTAGGACGGCCAAAATTACGAGGATAACTCGTAGCCAGTTCGTCACGTCATCCCGCTACAACCCCAACATGTAAAGATTTTATTTCAGTTTACATTTAATTTCTCTCTTAAACGAGTAAGAATATTAGACTGTGGATCGCAGGGAGTCGAGAGAACATTATTATATTCCGACAAAACAGCGTAGCAATATTTCTGTCTACCTAATTCTCGAGGTTCCTTACTTTGGTCCACCGGACGAATAAGTGTGTTCTCTTGCGCAAGCAGTATAGTCTCGGACATGTCAGGGATCCTATTTAATATTCAATTAATTATTCACTTTGATTAGAAGCTCGATACGTCATAACGTCATAAGAATCAAAGCGATAATCTGCGTTATGTAATTAATATGTGAGTCAGAAACCTCGAAGAACTGTGGTATGGTGTGAGAGAGTATAGACGTGATAGAGGATATGCCCATGTAAGGGAGCGGGGGGGGGGGGGGCGCACGAGGGAGGGTGCATGAGCCAAGCGATCCTAATTACTGATTAGATGGATGGGGCAGGGTGATGGGCTGGTGGGCTGATGGGACGGTGGGGAGGGGGAGGGGACGGCTGGCTGGTTTCCTTGCTTCCTGGCTAGATAGATAGGGGTCTCGGATAATATCGAGTAACGTTGTGTGCGTCGGTGGTCAGACCTTCTGGGTACAATGTATCCTGTTGTGATTCCCTGATTCCCTTATTCCCTGTGTCGTTGTTACCGATACCCTGCATAAATATCGCCGATCGGCCCAGAGAAATGGCACGGCTTTAATTCTCCCGGATCGAACGTGTCCAATGCATCTGTGCCAATCATCTCAATGTTTGATTTTTATGAATGACTCAAATAATCTTCCCGTCATTCTTTCCTGAGTCCCCGAGCCCTTGTTCATTCGTGTCCTTAAACGTTTGATACTAAGAACATGGATGTCACATCGGTCGCAATAACCGAAAAACAGTGATCTGCCGCTTGAAAAATTATTCAAGAGGTAAGAGGTGGTAACACCTATATCGATTCTATTAATAAACGCCATTAACCTGAGGCTTTCTATAAAGAGCCGTAAAGGGAGATAGCCTAGCATACGATAGAGACGGCGGAATAAAGGTAAGGATGGTCGTACGGGAGATTTGATTTTACATTAGACTTTGGGATTCTTTTCATGTAGATGTAGAACACAGGCGAGAGCTTTAATTGAATCTGCTGAGAATAAGAAATTACGAAGAATCGTCAAAGTACCCGGAAAAGCCGGAAGAACCGAAAGAATCGGCGGGCTAAATCGTCGACATTTTTAGCTGCTTAAAAAGGAATAATTCTGAAATATTAAACGTGCAATTACCAGGCTCATTCACGGTGCTGCACTGCTGAGACACGGGCGCAACATAGGGTGCATAGGAGAGTGAACGTAAATGAGAAACATGAGAGAGAGAGAGAGAGAGAGAGAGAGAGAGAGAGAGAAGACGGCATGCACACAACAGCAACAGCAACAGCAGCAGCCTCCCTCTAGCCGCGACACACAGCGCGCGCTCATCGCGCTCAGCGCGCTTACTGAAAGCGATGATGAAAAGAGATTGCATGTGAAAGATGAAAAGCTTTAAATAGGAGAGGCGACTGTTAGGTATCTTGAACGTTGGTAACGTTGATAACGTTGGTCACGTAGGCGATGTAGATTATAGATTGTAGACGAGTTAGAAAGGTAAAAACACAGTCGGAACGTACGTTGTCGACATGGATCGTTATGAAGACGCAGGTCAAGACTAGAGTGGAGGCAAGAATAAATTATTGTAATACCGTAAGTGAGAAGCTTCAAAGCGTCTTGTCTGAACTGGTCTGAACTGGTCTCAACTGGCCTGAACTGTAAGACACGTAAGATGGCGGATGCTGATGCGCAAAGAGAAGAACATCAAAGTCAAAGCAACGAGGCTCCCACCAACGGGGAAACTGACAATTTAAAGAACTTCCAAGTGTTATTGTACCTACCATATATGTATAACCGTGGCACGTTTTGTTTTCGAGGAGCAGCCTGGGCCAAGTGCCTGGGACATAATGTCTATTATACAAGGCAGAACGCATACGCGGATTATCGGAGCGGCATTTCGGTGACACGGTGGGATACCAGAGTTCACGGGCTGCTTCATCACGCGAGAGCTTAGCTTATCTGAATCCAGCAACATATCTGAGGCTTCCGTCTCGGAAGCCGAACTTTGAGTAGAACGCAAAGTAAAACTATTGACGGCATCACGAGCGGGACACGAGTTGCTCTGCCGACCGATACTTGGTCAAATAATTCTCAGGCAGGAAAGCCTATCCCGCTTTCGAAAGTTCTGCCGAAGATTAAGCTACGATTTATTGCACCCCAACAGGACAATAGATTACCTGCTCGATGGATTCCCGTTAGAATATTCACAGACAAGAGTTGATCGAGTGACCGGCTGATAACGCTTAGTGCAGCATAAATATGAAACAGCAAGTGGAAGGTTTTCCCTTATTTTCGCTAAGGTGCATTAGAATTATGAAAATTGTCACTAAGATTCGAAAAATCAAGGAGGAAATATAAAAATACCTAAAGGTCGTTATGAGTGCAAATTTAAGTGTCGAAGGTCTCAAGACAGTTAATAATGTGACAGACCATAAAATATAATAAATTAATAAATCACGATCGACGTTATAGTCGATTCTCCAACTATAGGGCAACAATCTTGTCCTCGAGCAGAACATGGTAGAAAAAGTAGAAAAAGAGGAGAGAGACTCTCTTCGAATAAAAATACAAGGAACCTTGGCTTTTCTTCCATTTGGTTCGCCGTGCTGGAAATCAGCCCGCTGTGGAGAATGTGTCAAGTGAAACGACAAGAGAGCGCGCGCGCGCGCGCGCACGCTGGTTGCCCGACGTGAGCCTGAATAAATGATGGCTGGCGCAGACTCTCAAGGACTCTCGTGGCTTAAGAAACTCTTTAGGAATACTGTGTTACTGGCGGTGAGCCGTGCCTAAGACATACATATAGGAATCCCGGAAGCCTCGCAGTTGAGCCAAGATGGAGGAGAGATGGAGGAGAGATGGAGGAGAGATGGAGAGGAGGAATCGAATGGCGCGAAAGGAGATGAGAAAGGGGAGAAGAGAGCGTGTGTAGCCGCACAGAGCCCAGTGTCTACCCGCGCAAGGGCAGTTTGCGTGTCCTCGCAGTGAGACTCTTGAAACTGACGCCGACGTCAACGCTTACGTTCTGAATGAGCTCGGCTTCTATAAAATGCATGGGATTTTTCTGCAATGCTTACTACAAGCTTTGCTCGGAGGTTTGCTTCTGAGCGTTCTTACGGTAACTGGAACGTAACAGGTCTTTTGTGTGTGTGCGTGTGTGTGCGTGAGAGAGAGAGAGAGAGAGAGAGAGAGAGAGAGAGAGAGAGAGAGAGAGAGAGAGAGAGAGAGAGAGAGAGAG
>JASANN010000472.1:57414-154846 GCA_031762395.1 Calameuta pygmaea
GTGTGAGAGAGAGAGAGAGAGAGAGAGAGAGAGAGAGAGAGAGAGAGAGAGAGAGAGAGAGAGAGAGAGAGAGAGAACGGAATTAAAGAGAAATTGATTCGCTGCCTGTAACGTGCTTGTCCGTCGCGTCCTTCTTTCCTCTCGACTCGATTTCAGGCACATTCGTTACGACTCACGTCAGGCGGACATTTTATTCGAACGGCGCATTGTGTTTCTTCTGCTTAAAGCCTGCCGAATGGTTGCTGCACGGGTGCCAATGGATTTCATCGATAAAAAACATAAATGGAGTTACTAACTCGTACGAGTAGGAACATGCTTGCGTTATGATTCGACATCTCATGGATGACTGCGTACGATGGCATTTGACCAGTCGAATGTAACTTCCCGCTATAAGCCGGCGGCACAAATAAGGCCGGAGAGGATAGCTGACTGAAGGAAGGCTGGCAGCACGAGGTAGAATAGGAGAGTGATAGCTGTGTGCGTGCAAGTGCAAGGATGAGCTGGGGAGAGTAATAGCAAGAACCGGAGGGAGGAAATGGAGGAACTGAAGACCCTGGGGAACCAGCCGGCAGCTCGTTACGCGAGACGTGGTGCGACTCCCTCGGCCCCTCCCGCCCCTCCCACCCTCTTCGTTCTACCACCCGCCCGCCCGTCTCTGCTAACCCGCACTGAATAATGTCCCACCTATGTACATCCACAGCAGCTACCTACATCTATTCGTATGTATAGCTATCGGTCTACTCGGTAACAAGTGGGTATTATACGTAGCTGCTGGTGATATTGCTACAGCCCGTGCTGATGCTGATGCTGATGCTGATGCCGATGCTGACGCTGGTGTTGGATAGATGCTCTGTACGCGTGCGCGTGCGCGTGTATGTGTATGTTCGTTACGCTAATCAACCCCATAGTCGAACGTTTTACGTTCAGTTATTTCAATATTCATCCTCCTGTTAGTTCCCCGATAAGGCATCAGCTTAAACATTTAAATAATCCTACGATAGTGGAGCAGCTGCCTTCGATTTCTTCGATTCCTTCGATTCGAGTCGAGGTATCCTAGCGTTTCTTAATTAATTGCCGAAATGGTACGTAGCAAATCGGAGATTCTCCAGGGCCACTTTCCCTGCAGGGCATCGAGCGACAGTCGGGCACCGCATCCTGAAACCTGATCAGGGGATTCCTCTCCTGGAATTGACGGTATCAAACACCTTATCACCTTATCTCCGCCCGCTCTACAGGCCTTTGCCTCTCATCGGCAAGGCGCCAGTATAATTTCACCCGGGTCTCTGCCGGCGTCCGTGGAAACGTCTCCGTCGGGTCCTCCACTCCTCTGCTCTGACGAGCAACTCGGTGCCTCGAGACTCTCTCACACTGCTCCACGGCAGATTCGAGCACATCGAGGTCAGCGAAACAGTAACAAAACTTCGGGGCGTATCGGCGCAACTGCACGAATCAATCCGAGAGCGTAGCTTCTGAGCAGAGTGTGCCGACTCGAAGGGAATCAGAAAGCGAGAACGTTGTCTGAATCGGTAGCCGGAGTCGCCTTCTGACCCTGAGTCGAAAAATTATGTCAAACTATCGATGTACGTCGGCTCCTGGAAAAGAGAGAAAGAAAGAGAGAGACGGAGAGAGGGAGAGGGGGGAGAGAGAGGAGGGAGGGAGGGAGGGAGGGAGAGGGCGTGCAAGAGTGACGGAAATATCTCTCGGAAGTTCCACGTGCCCCTCTTTTCTTTTCTCTTGTTCTCGTTCCCTTCTTATTTGGATTTATCCCTATCGAAGAGGGCAAGTGGCGCTAGCACCTCCTCCTCCTCCTCCTCCTCCTCCTCCTCCTCCACGTGCTCTTCCAGCCGTGCGCGTCTCCACTGACATTTCAATGAACTTTGCGGCGAAACATTTTCTTTCCCGAAAGTTCATTCGATCTAATGTGTATTTAGCCCTGCGACACGTAGTCCTTCGTCTCTTTGCCAAGGTATCCGAGGGAGCGTCCCTTGTTACTTGGAAATAAAAGTAGTTCCACTTTAAGGGGGCATGTGAGTAGTTTGCAAACAGGAATTTTATTATTTTTTTATTCTTGCGACTTGGAATTCTCTCGTTGCAAGTGTTGAGAGTTTCAAGTTACAAGCGGCTCCGGAGACAAAAGCATTCAAGCTACTCTAATAATATTGAATACGCAGTACAAGAAGTCAATCTGCAACCTTCTGGCACTCTTGATCCTCTTGATCCACATCAACTTCTAACTTCACCAAGAGCTTTATTGACTTCGCATTATTCTCTTTAAAGAAGTCTCGGCATTTTATGGAAGCTCTACACCGTTATAAATTCTAGATTCACCATTTGCTCTAAACTTTTATTTTTTGGTTTCGTAATTATATATATGTATTTATTTATTCCGAAGCTTTTGATCTACCACTGTAACAGTTGAGCCTTTCATTCCGTGTAGCTTTTAATAAGTATGTGGATTAAAGTCCTTATTCGTACCTCTCTGTTAACCCTAAAATACGTCTTTTAGTCGTTGAAAGACAACAGTTAGCAGCGACGCTACTCATATCTCTCTTTTGAGAGACTTTCAGAGAAAAGTCTTTAAAAGACGCTATAAGAGACGTATTTTAGTGTAATACCTACTGATACCTCTTTTAAGCGACTTTTAGGCTAATAGTGAGTCCTAGTTCCCTAAAACTGGATTATACTGCTACTGTTACTGCTAGACTGCTACAAGAAATGAGAGTAAATGTCATATAGCTAATCATACATACATATAAGAATTCCATAGAGCGTGATAGGTACACGTAAGTCAGAAATAAGAAAGACGCAATAATAGTACAATAGTAAAGCAAGATCAGGTAGTGTATCGTGCGTGAAGAATGAGTAGATCCTTTTTGTATTGGTTGCACACTCACCTTTGGGTGTGTTCTCCTAGGAAATGCTACCTTCGGGTCGATCTGTAACAGAACGAGAGAGCCTTCAGTGAGTGAGTTTTCGAGCGATTTTCTATAATCTTAAGAAGAGCTAAGAGAATAGACACAGATTGCCTCAAATTCTTTTAGATTCGATTACATTACGACAATATTCGCTAGTTTTGCTGGAACCGCGTAGCAACATAAAAGGGGATAGAACGGAAAACATGTGCATAAAGTTAGCCCCGCTTTTAAAAAAAAAAAAACATTTCTTATTCATTTTATTTCTTATTATACGGAGATAAAACTGTTTTAGGGTAAAAGTTAACCCTGCGATTTTGATTAATTTCAAAAATAAATATTGTGCCAAATTGTGCTTTATGTGTGCTACTTCGTGCCGTAAGTTATACAGTTGCATTTTTGATGAATCGTTTTAAGAATAAAAGACAGCCCGACCATTTTCAATAATTTCAAAACTGACGATTCTGCTCAATTCAGCTCGATGTGTGCGAACATTTCAACAATAATACTTTTTGTGATTCCCGAATGAATCAGTGGGGTTAATTCGAATAACCCGGAAGGGTTGCCCTAATAATAATACAGAAACTAAGCAATTGGGGATGTCGGCTAAACATTAGGAGTTTAATTTTTGATAATATTGTCGTATGCGGTTTACCGTGAAACTCGTGCTTCTCCATACCTTTACTGTCACATAAATAACAAATGGCGGGCTTAAATTGTACTTAAAAACTTGTTTGACTTAGAAAATTAAAAATGCTGAAGTTAATTTTTAACTCTTTACGGCACGAAGTAGCACACATCGAGCACAATTCGGCAAAATATTTATTTTTCAAATTAACAAAAATACCCTAATAAAACTTTATTTCCATATAATAAGAAATAATATGAATAATAAATTTATGTTTGTAGCACAATGTGGCACGTACATAGCACAATTCAGCAAAGTGATCATTTTTTATTTTTTCAAAAAAGGCGGGACTAACTTTATGCACATACGAAGGACCCAGAATTCGCCTTTTGTCACTGCCAGGCGAGAGGGACTTGAAGTGGCTGATCAACGTCTTCAAGTTTTAACATTAAGTGCGTGCCGGCCAGTCCCCGGTTTGTCAAATTCTAATTCGAGTATTATTAGTGGTGGTGGTGGTGGTGGTGGTGATAATAGTCATGCATAGGAAGATGAATGATATGAAAAGACTGCTCGGTTCTCGTAAAGACAAAGTTTGAGGCGATAACCGAAAAAAACTAAGAGGCGGACCTCAGAAACGAGGAACTCTCGATGCCTCGAGATCAATCGACTCTCGAGCAAAGAACCTTCGCTTGAGGCTTCGTTCAAGGAAAGGAAGAAGAGTGACGGACGCGTTGATGCGCAGAGCCACGTGCCGGCAGCAGGCGGCTGCTGCCGTTGGCCGATATTGCGCCAAGGGTCCCTAAAGTCCAGAGGTCCTTGCAGAGCAGACCTCCGTGGTCCTATAATCCATTCCCACTATATGTATATACGCAGAAACATACATACATGAATGTGTACGTATACTCGGATGCTCGGATACTCGAAACCATTGGTCAGTTATTGCGAGGCTGAACTGAGCGATTGCTTTTAATATTCGCGCCAGCTGCGCACCGACACCAAGATCCATGGACCGATAAAAATGGACTCCCGTTTCAATCTCTCTATGCGTGTGTACATTATTTTCGAGGGTTATATTGCTCACAGAGTAAAGTTACATTTCATTGGCTCCTTAAGCACCTATACCCTATTTACCATTGCTTTCGTGGCTGTCGTGGCTGTCGTGGCTGTCGTTGCCGCCATTGTCGCCATTGCCGTAATTGCTATCGCGCACCAGTATCGATCATTGGAGTAATTGAATTTAATAATAACCAAAGGTTGTCAGAGATCATTTTGATCGTGTCACCGAGATCCGGCGCCAACCAATATCATACGTGCGAGTACGTTTACGTATTTGAGGAACTATAGCAGCCAGCATCTGCTGACACGGTCAACTCTTTTACGGAAAGTGGAGGGAGGAGCCTTCTATCTAATCCGACTTTATTAAAACCGGGAACTCGCAATTTTTTTTCGAAAAATATGAACTCGATATCCGGCATGTCACCCGCGCATTCGCAGCCTCACACTCTTATGGTATATTCGTATCGTTCTCAGTTCTCTGGCGCAGCCGGTAGTCGGTTCGACAGAACACGGACGCTCAGAGCTTATGAAGTTCAACGAACATCTAGACATTTGTCTTTATTGGCAATCTTTCGATCGAAGAGAAGGCTCCTAACTCGGAGACAGGAAAATAAGACAGCGAAACAGATAAGATGGCTCATTCGCGTAATGCAGCTGCGCATAAAAATTAGTTGATGGATTTCAATGAAAACTCATGATCTAGCAAAAGTCATAAAGTTTCCTCCCTTCCTCGATCGGAGGGAACCTCCCCTCCCCCCCCCCCCCCCTCCCCCGCCTCCACCTCCTCCTCGTTATTTCCTCTTCTTCGTGTGCTCCTCGCTTTCGGCCCTAATGAAATCCACTCTCGCGTTCCACCACTTTCTTCCACCACGTTTACCCACCTCGCCAGCACCAGAGCCTGCTCAGCAGTAAAACAGCCACTGCAAATTAGTAATTAATGTTACGCCCATTTTGTTTTACAAGCGTGCTCGCCTTTTTATTTCCCTCGTAAAAACGGCAGCCATCAGGAATGAAAGAGAGAGAGAGAGAGAGAGAGAGAGAGAGAGAGAGAGAGAGAGGTAGGTCCCCGAGTACGAAGGGGGAGGGGGGCATTGCTCTTGCATTTGCAATGATCTTCTCAAAGAAAATAATCCCCTTATAATAAAGACAGGTAGAGAGAAACTAACCGTTCTTCAAAATAGTGTCACTGGAAACACATTGAAAAGTTTAAAACTTTTGAGAATTCGATTTGCCGGACAGGTTGGTGAGTCGTAAACTCATCATTGACCGCCGAAGGACAATGCCCGTTCAGCGAATCTCGACTCCTGAGCTACTCATTGTCAACCACCATCTTGACTTATGACTACTTCCGCACTTGGCAACAACGCGACTCTACACACTGACAAGGATGTCGTCGACGTCGGCGTCGACGTCGACAAGGGCGGACGAACAATGACAAAACAATTAAGCAACTCATAACTGCTCGGCACAGGCGCGCGCGCGGGGCGTCTCGTGCGATGCGACTCTCGACTCGAGCCGGAGTTCAGCTGCGTCAAAGTGTCACAGGCAACGAGGTTCACCAGACCAAACTCAAATTACAAAGAGACCAAGTGTGTGTGTGTGTGTGTGTGTGTGTGTGTGTGTGTGTGTGTGCGTGCGTGTGTGTGCGTGCACACTCGGCAGACTTCTCTAGAACTTCCGATTCCCCTTTCGACTTTCACGTTTTAGATGCACCTTCGACGCTCGTGACTCAGCATCCCTGTCGATGCAGTCACGACGTCCTATCTCAAGAAATTGGAGATTCTAAATGAAATCTTTTAGACCGTTGATGCATCGGAAACAGCTCGTACTATTGTCGACAGAATAGAAGAGTGCTTTTATAAGGAAATATCAAAGTACCGTGAAAACTTTTGCAAAGTCTTTCTTGGCCCGGAATTGTCCCTCAAAGGCTAAGAAAACCAAGATCGTGACAAATCCATTAACGCAATCCAGTTTTTCAGCTAAAGTTTCCATTTTTCCGAAATTGATAAATTGTAATTACAGTAGCTTCCGAGGCAAAAGTATATGAAAACATGTAGATTATGGGCCACGTGTGCAGATCTGGAATTGAAGCCACGTTTGCCGGCTGCATGAAACTCATCTGTTACAGCAAACGAATAGAGTCTGAAAATGAATTGACTGAAGCAAGAATGCAGACGGTTTGACACATCGGCGTGCTGATCTCGAGGTAAACATTAGAATAATAGGTGTGACATAGAAATAAGATATAGACTGCACGAGACATTACGATGATGACGGATACTGTGATAGCAGTGCGCTGTTGCCTCATAGAGGAAAATCAGGCAGCGGCTCCTTTTGCACTGGCACTCTCGCCGATTTTCTCGCACTGCGAGGCCTCGCACCGAGCACCTCGACCTCAGCTAAACGATAACAAAACTTCCGTAGCTTCTGAGCAGAGTGGCGACTCGAAGGGGACCAGAAGGCGAGAACGAACGCTATCTGAATCGGTAGCTGAAGTCGCCTTGTGACTGGGAGTCGAAAAATCACGCCACAAACGTCATATCTATTAACCGTGCTCGACATGCCGGCCATGGTCCGCTAATATATTATACTAATTATTTATATTTCAAATGGTAGCTGCTGGCCTACCTCTGCTGCCTGCAATGCGTCCTACGTACTCTCTCGTTCTCTCTCCCCCCCCCCCCCCCGCCCCCACATCTGCCCCCTTCATTCGTGCGCGCGCATATATTTTGCATTATCCATGTCCCCATTGTCCATGCGTAGAGTCAGCATTCGCTGACCACTGTACCTGCTACTCCAGCAGCCACATAAACAGCAACAGCTGCAACTGCAGTCGCAGCACCAACATGAACATCGACATCAACATCAACATCAGCACTCGCAGGAACAGCAATGCTCTCTTTAATAGGCCCCTTTTTTTTCTTTTCATTTTTTTTTATTCCAAGAGCACGCGCACGCTCAGCTCCTCCTCCATCAATTGCACTCAAATTAGTGCTTTACAAGTATACATAATTTCACAGGCTCAGCTAAGCGAAGACAATCAATTCGAAAGCACGGGGAAACTTGTGTTTGAAAGACAGAAAGATTATTTGTTGTCGGCGTAGCCCTCGACGCAGTCGAATGGGTGCCATGTGAATTTAAAAAATAGCATCTGCAGCCCCAAGAGTTGAAGAAACAAGAAGGGAGTAGAGGGTTAGAGAGGCGAACAAGTCAGTTGAAAAAAAAAACATGTAAACAAAAACACAACGGCGGGTAGTCCAAATGCTGCGTGCTAAAAAAAATCTCTTCGAAACGTATGGGAAGATGATGAGGTATGTTGCACGAGAAGGAACGTCGGAAAAGGGGTAAGCTAGACGGTTTGTGTTTCAAATTTAAAAGCATTCGACAATGGGAGCTTTTGGTATTGTAGACGTACTCGCGGCAAGAAAAGAAATGAAGAAAAGGAGCAGGAGCTGGCGATGATTCCACTAGAGCTGATGGGGCTAGTGAGGGTAGGTTAGATTAGTGAGGCTAGTGAGGCTAGTCAGACTAGTGGAGCTGGTAGCAACGAATTTTCCAAGAGGTTTGCAAGTTATTTCCGCGAGAGTTAGTGGCTGCAGACTCTTCATACGAGTTAGTCGTCGGGTCAGCCGTGCAGCTTCTTTCTCGCTGGTTTGGGCACATCAACTTCACCGTGACACGCGTTACGTTCAACCGTACATATTAATGCGCTCGAAGAGTCGAAATCAATTAAAGTTCATGCATTCGATGAATTTTCGTCTGTCCTTGCAGATTAGCCAAATTAGTCTTAAGGAAATTGCAGGCAGAATTTGACAAGGAATATTAAGAGAAGGACGGCGTCAGCTGCGAAGATCGACATCGCATGTCAGGGACAGGCATCAAGTTCTTCGGTCCTAACCATCATAAATTTTCCAAAGATCGTACAATTTCCATAAACAGGCTGTGGGTTTTGAGCTATGTTTCTCGTTCCATCCTCTAGTCTCCAAACTACAATTCGACGGAATGAGATTCGCGAGGCGATTAATAATAGTTTATAGCAGAATGTGTAGCTTAGACTGTCATTGGAAAATTGTTAAAACAGCTAAGTTGAACTCAATAAAAGTACAAGTAGCCGAATTTTGAGGATCCTGTAACTCAAGATTTGACTCTTTTCAGATTGCCGAGTTGGCAGGAACGATCTTCCTTCTGACTTGAAGTGGAACTGAAAGCGTCGAGAGGGTCGAGAGGGTCGAGAGGGTCGTGAGGGTCGAGAGCGTCTCTTTCCACGGTACGATCATTGAGTGTTCGTTAACGCGGACACTTCTGGCATCTCCTAATTAACGCGAGCAGACTCGGTGACTTCGTGACTCGGCGAGACTTGGTTAAAGTCACCGGCGACAACTCGAATGCGCTCTAGGCGGACCTGCGAGACGAGTCAGGTATTTCCTTGAATTTCTTTAGAAAATTCCTTTGTAAAGCTAATCGCGAGTAACGATGGTAATAACGAAATTCAAAAAAATCGAATTACCTGCAACTGCCATTCGAAAGGACTAATTGTAAGAGAAGATACGTAGTGGACGCGGTATTGTCTGATTTCTCATTGTCTCTGGTATAATTTCGACTTTTTTTTATAATCCCTCGACATAGTCGAACTAATGATCTAACTAATCAATCCGACAGACAAATTGGACGGTTACGGATCGTAGGACCGGCTAGGCGTCGCCGCGCCAAGCCTTTGCAAGCTACAAGCTACAAGTTGCAAGTCACAAGTAAATGATTCGATTGGCTGAATAAAAAACATTTGTACTTACTTTCTTGCCGTCTAACTCGTGGGCTCCCTGCGCCAATACTTTGTCGACGCTCGCAGGATCTGCGAAGGTAATAAATCCGAATCCCCTGGAACATACAGAACGGAAGGTCGACATCAAGCAGACATACTAGAATTTTTGTGCCCGAAGAAACATGCGAAATGCTTCGAGAATCAATGTTATACCTTCTAGAGTAATAAAATTGAAAGATCTAATATGCTGTACTGGAGCTGGGAACTGGAGGACTAATTGTAATTAGGATAAGAGGTTCAAGGAATAACGAGAAAGAAAGAGAGAAAGAGAGAAAGAAAAATATAGAGGATATGGCGTGTCCAAGGGCTACGAGACGAGGGGGATCCTAAGGAACCTGCGAGCAGTGAGTAGCGACAGATCACGTGGTGGCTGCTGGAGCTTGGCGAGTGGAATTTTGAATTCGATGAAATTTAATTTTGACTTGCGCAGTCAACGACCACCAAAATTCGTCATATGCGAAGCAAATACCGACCGAAAGGCAGAATCAATTTAGCGCAGGACACTGCTATAAACAGATATATTAAACTGACAATGAGTTCGATCATGCGAGCCATGGGAAGTGCCGATGGTGGTGATACGATAGCGACGATAGCGACGATAACGACGGTAGCGACGGTAGCGACGGTAGCGACGGTAGCGACGGTAGCGGCGACGCTGCGCGACAGCCTTGGACGAAGCAAAGCGGTTTGCATTTTTCATGCCGAGGCCGCCTCGGCAGTTATTGAAAATATTTACATGTTATTTATGGGGCACACATGGTTCAGGAACCAAATGCGGCAATATCCACCTCTAGTGCCGCCGCGACGGCCACTACCATCCGCCGCCCTCAGTACAGGCAGCAGCGTCTCCTCCACTACGCAAAGTCAAACTTTCGTCCCGCAAAGATCCATAAGCATTGGGACTTTCGTTCCTCCTTATACCAGAAATAATCCGGAAACTGAGCCACTTGGACGTATGCAGATTTATTTAATGGAGACACTACAGATCAGTACGAGATTAACCCATTTGCACTGCACTAGCTTCACATAAATTCCACATTCGTCTGTGCGAGTAAATCCTGTCGCGCACAACGTCAAACAAAAAAGAAAAGTTCCCTACAGCTGATAATAATTACTACCATTTCAAAGAAAATAGATAAATTTAAAATAATAACAAATATTTATTCAACTTTCAAACTTTTGCGCAATAATTTTTTGATATTCTCTGTATAGTGAAACAGGTAGAAGGAGTATCAGTTACGCTGAGAAAAAATACTTTTACACTGACTAAATCCTAAACATATTTTAGTCCGTTGAACCGAACATCTGTTGAAGAAACCAAAAATTTCGTTCTACTAATTAAAAGTTTGGTTCGCCACCCGTGAACGCTAATTCAGCCAATCAAATAGTATTTTTTCTTAGTATAACGAACGAATACACGGCATCACTATATATGTATACATATATTATGAGCTATTTATGCAGATACGAAAGAGAAGACACGCTACGGAGCCTCTATGGAATTTCGCACAGGAACAAAACTATAAGAGCAGATAATTTCGCAGCGTCTCTAGAAAGAAGTCTGCCTAGATAAAAAATGAGGTGTCCAGTGAGAGACAGATAGACAAAGAGACAGAGAGACAAAGATGAATAGATAGATGGATGTTAGATATGATGAAAGAGAAAGAGAAAGCGGATGGGGGGGGGGCGAGGAGAGAGAGAGAGAGAGAGGGAGAGTGTGTGTGTGTGTGTGTGTGTGTGTGAGAGAGAGAGAGAGAAATGACAAATGATGGAAAAGGTAAGGTCGGCAAGGACGTTCGAAGCGGCTCTCAAAGTTCATCCCGATCGAAGACAGAGAGAGAGAGAGAGAGAGAGAGAGAGAGAGAAAGAGAGAGAGAAAAAGAGAGAGTGAGTCTCTCTCTTGTCCGCGTACTCCCGATCTCGCTCGCGCATCGTCATCTTGCATCTTGGCTCCTCATTTTTGTCTTGATACTCATCAGGCAACCAGGAGGATCACATGAATCACAGGATGACTCGTACTGGTTGAAAGTCGATGGAGGTCGATGGAGGTCGATGGAGGTCGATGAAGGTCGAAGAAGGTTGATGAGGGTCGATGAGGGTCGATGGAGATGATGAGGTCGACCGATTTGCCGATCAGGATGTGCCACTCCCAACGTCCTTGCCTCGCGGACGATTAGATGCATATGTGGGATGTTCACGTACCTTGACGTGAACATGCGGCCGGTACTGTCGACCACATACGGGGCGGGATCGCCGCTGCTGAAATTAACACACAGCTATGTTCACTTTCACACTATTTCCACCAAAATGCCACCCCTGCACCACCTCACTGTCATATTATCTACTATTCGTTATCAGTTATCAGGTTATCACAAACTCACACTAGGCTACGATTTTTTTAGCTGTGGTAACAGGGTGAGGGCGCTCTTTTGGACAACGGCCGACCGCTTAGCGTTTCAGGATTTTCACAATTCGCCAACCAAATAATCGAACAGAGACAATCCCCGCCAGCAACTATGCTACAACATACCAGAGGCAAATGCACCGGTAGCTGTGCACTCGCAGGCTGTCGTATTCCGCAAGGGAAGAGCAACGACATATTACGATTACTTTCTTTTCTAATAATATTCAACAAATGAATTGAAAATATATGATTAGTGAATCTCTTGTGAATAAAGCACGACCCTTGTGTGCAAAGAGAGATTATTTAAGGAGGAGTGAGGTGGGGGAGGAGAAACAGAGAGAAATAGTGAGAGAGAGAGAGAGAGAGAGAGAGAGAGAGAGAGATTAATTGATTGAGCTTTTCTTAAAATAAAATTCTATTACAGTGAATTGTATAATAAGACATGTGCCATACTTCGAAACCGTTAATTTATCGATAATAAAGAGAAATCAAAGAAAGGTAGAAATTTCGTAAATTTCTTGAAATTCGAGAATTGCAGTGTCCGAATGAGTAGAGGAGGATTGAAAGTCTTGCGCGTCCGCAGGATCGGCTGTCGTCCAATTAATATGAAAACATCGAATAATACGACATATATAACAGTACCAAACACTGACTACCAGACACAAAACTAGCTAAGCATTTTGGATGTGAAAAGTTATATCTTCTTATCGCAACATCGTCAATCAATTTTATTACTTAAATGTTCTTCTTTCTAATAAATTAATAAGTATCAAGCAATATTGTTGCTTCTCAGTGCCAGTAATTTAGGTATCGCTAAGCCTGGTCTGATCACGAGCTTAACAGGTGCACTTCGCACGTGGCCCATTAATACTTCCATATCAGTTGCAAGGAAATCAGGCTGGAGTGTTGCGGCTTTCCTCAACGGAAAGGTCAACTATTGATATCATTGAACTTTCCTTGACGATTAGCGAAGAAACGAATATAATCATTTGGCCGAACGACGCACTCGAGTCAATTCTGCATCCAGCATCAACTGATGGACTTGTCGCTCAATTCTCTCGGATAATATAAGAATTTCTTCAATTACGATAACCCAACTCTGAGTCTCGTTTTAATAAGTCACTTAATGTCTCACTACAGCGAAGCTCAATTCCTTCTACGGGAACAATTCTCTCAGACGCAACCGAATATTTAAATATTGACAGTGTCAACGAGTAAACCATAAGACCATTGTGGATTAGTGCGAGGTAGTCTCGACGTACCGAGTTGCCCGTCAGACGAGAGGATTGGAGAACCCGACAAGGACGTCTCCACGGATCGGCAGAAGTCCGAGGCTGGGATACCGGCGCACCGCTGGAGATGGGCAAAGGGCTGCAAAGCGGCCGGAGATGGAGTTTCGATAGGGCTAAAGGCAGGGCAGGGACCCCCTGACCCGAGTTAAGGATGTGGAGTCCAGCTGTCGCCCGATGCCCTGGGGAGAAGTGGGGGCGGCAGTGGAGGCGGCAGTGGAGGATCTCCCAAAAGTGTTACGTACCGATTTGCTAAGAAATGCTCTCGACTTCGTTTAAAGGGACGACTCCAGGGAAAGAAAGAGTTATCGGTTATAAGGATCTCGACCAATCAGAATGATTAGTTCGGCCGCCTGGCGTGGACGGCCGAAGGTGATCTAGGTTAATTCTCGAATTTTTCGTTATCTGTGTTAACGTTACACCATATAACCATATAAGGAAGAGTGACGACATGCTCGAGTTCGGACGCTATTTCGCAAAGCTTCTACCTCTTGGTAGGAAGAGGAACGACGGATCGCGACTAGACTACGAGGAACCCACGGGCCACCGTCGCAAATGACACTCTGACAAAAGGCGTCGTACCACGACCTTGACGATCCTGAAGATTTTGAATATGCCAATTTATTTATGCTCCAAGCGGTGTTATATAATATATTCTGAATCTAAAGTTCGTTCCTATAGTCACCAACTTAATTAGATGCTTTGATGCATCGGATCGCAATGAATCCTGCAAATTCCTGGAACATCCTGGAAATTGACGGCCGACGAAGGAAGCAGAAGGAACAAAATGTGAGAGAATTTGGAGAGAGGTCGTTTCGCTGCCGTAACAGCTACGAAGTATAATAGTAGATTCGTAATTCGTACGTACCACAGAGTCAAACTCAGAGAATGGAATTAACCCTAGAACATAGAATAACGTAAACGTAAACGTAAACGTTACGGCACGATGCAGCTATAATCCACGGACTGTATTACGTACTGTATTTATGTAGGCGGTCTCATTGCGCGCGAACTTACTCCAATGTAAGTACCGACAGTTATTTAACTCGACAGTTTCTACTATTGCTGCTGCAGTCGTATACATATATGTTATATCGGTCGGAGAGTTGGCTTCAGCGGCTTCTTGGGCGCAGGAGCTACGGTTATCGTCCTATAACTGGGCTGACGGCACTCCGAGTTACATCCAAGTTATCTCTCTCTCTCTCTCTCTCTCTCTCTCTCTCTCTCTCTCTCTCATTCTCCCGAGCTTCGACAACACAGTGCGATAACTGCTCCTTAACCAACCCCTTTAATCCGGTTTTCTCGAAGGATAAGACAATCGGTTTCCAATGAGGAGTCGCGATGCGCCGAGTCTTTTGCACGAAAGAAGAGCCATCGATCCAACCAATAATTCTCTCTCCTCGTATCTTTGCCAATAGATCTCCGACTGTATTCCGTAGAAATATTTTTTTCGCGCTTAAAAAAACCTTTTACTCGAGCTACAGTTAATTTTGGATGGTCTGAGGAGGCAGGTACGTCCTGATCGGTGCGTTCGTAAGTTGCATGCTGCACAGGTGGAGCGCGAGAATTGGGGGAGGGAGAGGAGGGGGAGGAGGAGGAGGACAGAGGAGTGCCGGGCTGTGAGAAAGGATCGACCGCTTACATGGAAGTGCCGTGGTGACACGTGTGCCCAAGTATACCTGACCCGTTAGACCTGTAGTACCAATGAAATTACATGCAACCGCGGCAAACGTCTCCTGCTAAGTGCTAACTGCTAACTGTCTAGTGCTCTGCTCCTTCACTTTTATACTTTGCTTTCTCTAATCACTGGATGAATATTTATGAAGCTTCCGACCGACAGCCGACAGCCGAGAGCCGAGAGCCGAGAGCCGAGAGCCGAGAGCCGAGAACCGGCAACCGCTAGAATCCATGCTCCATAGAGTTTCATTGCAATTGGCTTGTTCTTCTCAACTTTCTTGAAACGGGATCTTATTGAAATGCGTTATGCAAATGGCAATCCGCCTGAGCCACTATCTCACCCCCCCCCCCCCCCCCCCCCCCCTCCACACAGACACATTCACCGCAATTTCGCTGTGCTAGATGGCCGACCCCCCGCAGGGAGACAAAGGTTTGTGACGATGGCGAATGTGCGAAGCTCAGGGATCAACAGCAACGAGGCAGCGATCGGCGACGAAGAAGAAGCAAAGACCGATCCGCATTTGATTTGCAGTGTGCAGCTGAGCTACGCAATAGGCCTCTTTAATAAGTACGGGAAGCACGATAACCCATCGCTATTCCTAATTTAGTTAAATATTTAACGGTGGACTTTTTGATTCTTTGAAGAAAACACGCTGGAGAGTCATGAAGCAGCGAATAAATGTTAATCGGGGAATTCAGGCCACAGTCTAGCTCAATTGGTGTGGAACAATTTTCTAATGTCCGACAAACTAAGGAAGCATAATGCTAAGAGTGAAGGAAAGCAAGAAGAAAGCAGAGTCCAGTCGCAAAGTCCTGCGGCTTCTTCTAACTTGAACTCGATAGGATTCTCCTGAAAGCTCCTCCCGTTTTGAGTTTTACAATTAGACTTGATTTTATTCGACGGCGCGTCTGCAGTCTACGCTAACCTTTGAGTTTGGGTTCGGAGATTTGAACTTGACTAACTGTAAATGGGCAGAGCAAGATAAGCCGTGGTCCATTCCTTCGTGAGTTTGTTAACCGATGAGCTTAACGAAAAAGTCAATGGGGAACCGAGTTTATTAGAGATTGAGAGCAGTCAGGGGCAGCTGTCGCGTCCATGAGAATTCTCCTGCTGCGACTCAGACATTAAAATGATTAATTGTTGCGACTGAGAAGTCTAGAAGCGCGGATGCGCGCGGCCGATGGTCCATGGAAGTTCGAAGGCCACGCGCCGCAAGAAAAGCTAGTGGCGATTCTGATATTGCGAATCTCCTTGAGAAATTCTCAATGAGAATACAATCAGATTTCTTGATGAACAAGTCTCAAAATATGGTAACACGAAGGAACAGACGCGCAAAGTGACCTTCCCCTCGATTAATTAAACCTTCGATTGCGTTACAAGTTATTTCATTTTTTAATTACACCCGTATAAAAATATGTAGATACTATACTATAGATAATTCCGAAATCTTATTTGATAAGACACACAAGATCCGAGTACGATAATACATCTAATGACTAATGAGACTATCATATATGTACTATCACGGTGAAGGATAAATTCGAGATCCATAAAGTATGAATTATTGATCTAAGACGTATCTTCAGAATATTATATGACGGTGGTATAGCTTTCGGATCAAGTAGAGTGGTATCAGATCTAGGAAAGATCAATCGCCCCCATTTGGTATATATTTTAAGCTTTTCTTCAATTTTCTTCACGCCCCCCCCCCCCCCCAACCATAATTTCTATAATTACAATCCTACATTTCTAATCTACCGTGGCACTTTTATTATCAAATATTTCGTAATTAAATTATATTATATTATAACTTCGAAATCCGTCGGTCCAGCGATTACAAAGATATGCCGAACTTTCGTGAGATCGATAATGCCGTGGGATACTGACTACATCAAAGATGACCAAATAAGAATGAATTCTTAATGAAAAATCTACGAGCTGCTGTATCGCCTGCACGCAGTAAACGTGTGCGTGAATAAGTATATTAAAAAGAGGAAAAAATCGCGCAACCCACCTGTTGACGCGAGAAGATTTCAAATGTATTTTGGCGAGCAGCCGAATGACCGAATAACCCAGAGAATATACTTTCTTTTGTGTTCTTTTGTACCGCGCGGTTTACGTAATCTCCAGATTCCTTTCTATGTCTACACGAAGCTAATCGCGATGGCAATATCTTTTCTGTTTCGTTTCTACTACCTCCCCCCCCCCCCCCCCACTTTGTTTAATTTCCAATTAATCCTCTCATGCAATTTACATCAATAAAGTCGTCTCTATGCTCATGAGCTACGACTTTTATTCTTTTTATTCCAATTTTCATTCCAGCAGAGTCACAAGTCATAATCATTGCTAGAACGCTCATTATTAATGCAAAAAGAAATTCCGAAAGAGGAATCGTATCCGTGACTGTCTCTAGGATATCATAGGAGTCAATTGAGAAAAGCTAATCTTCAAGGCAGAAATGGAGCATAAAGAGGGAGGCGTTTGTTGCCATAGCGACCTGAAACTCACCCCTTTGCCTTCGCGAACGACTAGGAACGACAAATCTATGGCACGTACGATGATCCTAACACCCCGTGGCGTAATGTAAAGTAGTATCATTTTGCATTCCAGCTTTCAAGAAAGCATAGCTGAGCATCACCAAGCAACGTTCAGTCTTGTGATTACGCTGAAGCCTTTTGAGCAAGATGATGTAGCGTGAGCGAGAGAGAGAGAGAGAGGGGTGGAGGGGGGAGGCCGAGGAGGGGGAAGAAGGGAGCCAGGCCATGACTGGTCGGAATGCAATTTTCGGATTCTCCACAGCAAAGTCCCTGTAAACGAACGCATAGATTTGGATAAGCTGGGCACATTCTCGCTGTTTCCCCAAGTCGAAAGAGCCAGGCAGACTATATAAATCCTAAAGCTACGAGGTGCATTAGCGCATTAGTGGATTCTTAGCCAGCTGGTGTCGCATTCTGAGCCGTCTAATTTCTTTTATTTTATCTTAGCATTTTGCCCTTACTGCTGACATGATGTAGAATTTTCTCAGAATGGCCAAAAACTTGGAGCGTTCGTCCTGTTTTTCCGTCGTTTGGACGTTTGAATAATAAGTATTATAGTTATCGTAAATCTGAAAGATTCAGATTCTAGCTACAGTCTGAACTCTGGTATCATCTTGGAACACTTATTATTATTGATGAAGCTAGGAAACCGCCAGAGGCTGGATATCTTTTTTCCGATCGGAGGGCTGCTCTGATAAGGAAATAATGGGGACTGAATGAGTCGCGCTGAAACGCGTTCGAGTAAAAAATCGCATCAATATGTATCCTCCCCTTCTTGCCGGGCAGTAAGCTCAGTTTTCTCCATCTCAAAGTTTATGAAACAACCGACGAGGTTCCCTTCCTCTCGTTTTTACCTACTTCCCTTCTTTTGACTTTTTTCTTCGTTTCGATTAAACAATTCACCCCCGCGATATTTCCTGCCTCTCAAGTGTATCGGGATCGTCGAACAAGAGGGTAAATATCACCCTTTTGGATGGAGTATTGAAACTCCCGAGGGAAGTTAACGCCGTAAATGCTGATTGCTGAATAAACTGAATTCTGATTGACAGCCAATTCAAAGAAAGAAAGAAAGAAAGCAATTTTGCTTGCTGCATTTCGAATGCATCCCAAGAGTGAAGCCCAAGAGTTACGAGGTAATTGCTAAGGAGACAAGAGATTCGTTCTTGGGGCAAATATCGAGGAAACGTCATTAGGCAATTAGTCATTACTCATTAGAGACATCACTCATCCATCAGTGGAGCTACAGTGATCTCGTCGATGTACAAACCGTTACTTTGTGTGACAATCCAAGGATGCTGCCGATGGAACAAAAAGAAGACAAGAAAAAATTCGAAATGTAAAAGATGAGGGAGAGATAGAAACATTTAGTTATTAAATCTGTTATAAGCGATAAAATAGTCGTCGTTTTTCGTGCGATCGGGTTTCGCGGCCGAAGTCGCGCTCAGCCATTCCAGTACGGAAGGTGGAAGAAGCGACGCTTCGCCTCGCCATAAACGATTCTCTCGTGGTTAATAAAGCTTAGAACGAATGGTTGGGGCGCCGCGATTCAGTCTCGAATATTTAAGCTCGCACTAGCAAGCTCTAGGAGAGGCTAGGAGAGGCTAGGAGAGGCTAGGAGAGGCTAGGAGAGGCTAGGAGAGGCTGGGAGAGGCTGGGAGAGGCTGGGAGAGGCTAGGAGAGCCATAACGCAGCAGTGCCGCTAGGTTAGCAGCGACCGCTAAAGTATTTCGCTCCCTCGTAAAACGATCAAGACGGATATAAAGCTCGAGTTCTGGACGGACGAGGGGATAGGGGATACCGCCAGGCTGTCAGAAACAATGGAGGCTCGATTCAGCGACAAAGTAGCGACGCCTTTAACGAGAGCGACAACGAGCTCGCACCGACACGACATGCCGAGCGACTCGGCATCTATTGCCATCCTTCGCCCATCTTCCTCCTATAGTCGTTTCGCTCCTTTCTAACGAGCTGTACTTATACTGGTAGCCCATCACACAGGAATAATATGTCGAGAATTTCATTATGAGAACTAACAAAAGACAAACATACTTGCCTGATGATTGCAGCTCGAATCGACTGCAGCAAGATGACGATAGTCGCAGCGCGCGTCACGTTGGTCTTGACATTCGTTCTTCACGCAGCGCAACTGAGTGGGATTAATGGCGGCCCACAGAGATGCTAAGGGAACAGTCGCGAAGAGAGAGTGGAGGGAGCGGGGGAGGGGTGCCCAGCAGCCTAGAAACAAGCCAGCCTGGACCGTAGGTAGGGCTAATCTTTTCCCCTGACTCGGGACACCATTTCTGTCACGAGTCGGAGGCGTCTCGCATAAGAGCGTCTCTCTCGCTCCCATAGCGACGGTTCCCTATAAGACCCTCTCACTCGTTCTTAGTGGCGGCGCAGCAAGGCAAAAGTCTCGACGTTTTCGTTTGCCGGAGCAGCGAGAGCGAGAGAGAGAGAGAAAGAGATGGAAACGTCGTGACCATTTTTCGTATCTGATTGGTTCTTCGAATAACTTACATGTTGCGCATTAGTTAAGCTAGATGAGATTCCAATGCATTGAGAAAAGGCTCTTTATTGTGTACCTGAGAAAACTTTCGAAAAGAGTCCAAATATATTAAAGACATTTAGCAACGTCTTATTTACAAGATGCAAAGCATCGCCGCGCACGAGAATTGGCTTCGATGTTTGAAAGGCAGCTACTGAAAAATTGGATTATCCCTTGACTAGGACGCATATGGGCTGCAACGCCGAAAGTCCGGAAATGAGGGCGCGTCTTCTGATTGGTCGAGCCAAGAGGAAATCGCCTCGAGATTGGTTATTATTAATCGGCTAACAAGATTATGAGATACCAATCGTCGAGGGCAGGAGTTTTCAATCATCTTCGTTACCGAGTCTTCGACGACTCGGTGATTTGTTTGCAGTGCGGTGTGGAAAATTGATTGACTTTCAACACGAATACACGACGTGACGCCCAGATTCGGGTTTCCCTTTAGGCGCAACTAGGTAAATGAAGACGCTCCGTTCAATTTTTAGTGGGTGGACGGAATCAGCGGAAGTGCTTGCTCTCTTCTGGGCCTTGGCTCTTCCTCCGCTTCCTCCGCTTCCTACTGCCGCGTCACGCGGGCAGCCTCTATCAGCGCCTGCTTCAAGGAGCGATCCCTCGGGCTGAGGCGCCCACCGACTGGGATGGCAATAAATTGAAATATGCGCTCTCGCGAGCGGCCGAACTCACCGAGGGTGCCAGGAGGAAACCTGGAGCGCGCAGATAAGAACCGACGTGGTAATCCTCGACGCAATATAAGTTAGCGTAGTAGACGTTACGTATTACGTTAGCGTTAAAGCGTTAGCTGTAACGAACGAGCCTGGGATGCCTAAAGGGTGCATACGCTTAAGTGCGCCCCGTCGGCCGCTACAAATGGCTTCGGCTTAAAACGCACGCCTTACAAACTTTACAAAAAGATCTGCGTGCAGGACATGCGGAACGTCGAGCGTTACTTAAATTAGAGAAATTAACTGACCACGTGAAAATATCCAAGAATCGACTTGTTGTCAAGTCCCCGCAGGATCTCGCGGGTTCGCATTGCACTTGCGACATATGGATTTTCCCGTGTTATCCGCTGTGCCGTCGCAGACATTTTCCTCCACATGTTTCTTTTAATTTTGAATAATCGATTGGTTCGGGCCGACCTTCGCGGCGTAACGTTCCGCGGCAGAATGCCCGTTTTAAGGAGAAATCTTTCGAGTACGCGGTAACGACGAAATTTCTATTTTCTCTAAGGAGTCAATTTTCGAGCCTCGACCTTTTATACGATTCTCAAGGAATAAGAAATGCAAGCGGAAGCACAAAATAGCTCACTGATTTTAATTTCACTGTGAATCTCGGCAGAGGGAAAGGAAGCTTTCGTCGCTCGAGCAGGACTCATCACTCCAGCATGCAGATCTCAGGACTCGTAATGCCGTCTTATATTGTACTTGTCTTTAGGAATATCGATTCAAACGACATTTTTAATTAGACACGTTACTATAGTCATATTACGCAAGAACAATGAAATGACATTTGTTATATTAAAAGAGAATATTATATGTGAAAGGCTCGAAAACTAAGTCAAGAGCCAAGTCCATGGAAAGACGATAGCGGCACTCAAGAATCCTGCCCTTTTTGACAAGAAAAGCGAAAGAGTGAATTATAGGAGAAGTTTGATTCGGCTCGACCGTGTGACTATCCCCCCCCCCCCACCCTCTCTCCCACCAGCCATGTTGGCAGGCCAGATAAAAGTGAAAAAAAATGTCAATTGGCTTCTTCACTTTCTCAGCTTTTAACGGCCCCTTCTTCCTTTTGCGTCTTTACTGCGCTTCCGGTTCTACCGATGCGCAGCCGATGCAATGTGCATCCGTTGCATCTCTTTGGGATTCCGAGTAACGCGAACAATTCCATTTTGAAAGTCACACATTGATCCCCAGCTTTCCGGCCCGGCTTTCCCATAATGGTCGTTAGCTGATACATAACAATTACTTTTGGTCGTTAATCATGCGCAGGGTGCACGTGATAACAAATGCGGGAGTGTTTAAGTGCGTGGTACACGTCGCGAGCAGAGCTGACATTTCCGTCTGGGGTGACAATCACAATGATGTCGCGTATCCTTTGTACCTGCTAATTAGTTTCCTACCCTCCAAAGTCCCCGCAGGTTTCCAGGTTGCCAGGTTCCCAGGTTCCCAGGTTCCCAGGTTGCCAAGTTTTCACTCCCGCACAACGGTTTGCTGTTCGTCGCTAGTGAATCATCTACTATTTCTTTGCTCCTTGGCTCCTTTGCTCCTTTGCTCCTTTATTCCTAGGCATTTGGCATTCGTTGCTCTCAAGTTTCGTAGGTTCTCGTTTTTGGGCAACGCCAAACGGGATGATCTTTAGGTCTTAAGAAAATTTTAAATCCTTGAATTCAACCGATTTGATAGACTGAAAACGTATCAGATGATTGGTGGATCTACGTATTTCAGATTTTAGATTTTCAAATTGTCCCAAATATCCCAGAAGTAATAAAAATATAATAATTTGCTTTGATATTCCTTATCAATATGTCGCGTATATAACAATGACTTGTGCGAAGTATATTTATATAATATGCTGTCCCTCCGTTTTACTGTACTGGTTCATGCAAACTTGGCTAATTATTAATATACGAGTGCCTCTAACTGTACGAGAGGCCTGTAACGATGGAAACTGCGATCCGATGATCTATCGATCCATGTCAGTCACGTCTGTTGATCGCGACCAACGCCTTGAACGTGAAGCCGTTTAGCGAATTCCGGCCAGATGAATTTCCGAATTTAATATCCGAAGGCCCGGGAGCAGGTCACGGTAATAACGTCTAAAAGCCTCGAAGAACTGTGACTCTCCCGCCTCTCGCGCCAGCCTGTTTTTTCTATCGGATCGGGATGGCAAATCAGCCAGTCAGCCAGTCAGCCAGTCAGCCAGTCAGCCAGTCAGCCAATCAGCCAGCATATACCTCATATCTTCCGCACTCTCGTTCAAGTAAAACGTCGCGTTAAGGTTACCTATAGATATTCCAACAAGATTATTGATGAGCCTCGCGATAGATAAGATGGGAAGGAATCACTGCTGGTGCAATTACGAAATGGCTGTTATGACGCTTTCCTCCCTCTGTTCACTCCTCCTCCCGTCCCCGATCCATCATCCTTCTGTTCCTCCTGTCAGAAGGCAGAAACGTGTCAACGCCACTTTTCGCAGGATAAATTTCATTCAGACGTAACGGGGCTGATAATAAATCGCTGCCTTTAATTATTAACATGGTCGCAGCCCGCTACTCCTTATACAACTGGTTCTCGTACTCTTCTACCTATCTACCGATTTGGACAGATTGCCATTCGTGTCCAAAAATAATGATTTTCAGTTTAAAATGGTGCAAAAGAAACCTTATTTTGAACCTAAAAGTTATATTTTCGGGGGAAAATAATTGGACCCATTTTCGGCCTGAAGAGCCTAACTAGTGATCGCGGTAGGATCTCCGGTTGCGATTCGTTTTCGATTATTCAGCTCTAAATCTGTGTTTACGCGGTCTTGATAAACCCAGCATGGTCCTCAAAGTTCTGCCTGTGGGATCTCGTAGCCTGAAACTAGCGTTAAATTTCGGTCGGCAAGATCAAACAACAAAGGAACGGAGGTTGCACAGGTTCAACCTGGTGCTGGATTTTCGATTTCGGTGTTAGAATAGGCGATCACGAGCAAGTCATCGCAAGACCTAAGAGGAGGGTAGCGAGCAAGAAAGGCCGGTGGTTCCCCATGAATTTGAATGCTGAAATTGATGTGGTACGTTTTCTGGGACAGAGTGTAGAGCGCGAGAGGGGGGAGGGGGGCGGGGCGGGAGAAGGACGGCGTAATTAACTCCATATCACGCAAAGTCGCTCGCTCGGAGCCAGATTACACGAAGAACGAAGAAGATTTACAACCCCTAAATCACAGCCAGGTAGAGACGTCGTATACTTTTTCCCATGTAATTCCGTCAGTCTCTCTCTCTCTCTCTCTCTCTCTCTCTCTCTCTCTCTCTGAACCCCTGACGTTGGCATTTACCACTTTACAGTTAGAAATATTAATTTTCTAGGCTCGGACGTCGCACGCGGGACGTTTATCACCGTCTCTGGTCTCTGGTCTCCGATTCCCTGTCCTACATTACTCCGGATGATTAACTCCCCGAGTAGTGCGTGACCTGACTGAGTGACTTGAATTTATTCACTCACTTATTCTTATTCGCGACCCTTCTTGGCCTAATATTGGCTTGACAAAACGTAATATTTCTGAATTTTCACACATTTTATCATTGCACCAAACATTCGAGTTCTCTTGCAATTTTTGGACAAAATTTATCCCCGCGTTATTTCTTTTCAGCGTGTTGCTTTCTTGCGAACGAGCTGTCGTTATGTGCCGCCTAAAACATAAGCACAACAGTAGTCTTTCGACAGTATGGGCAAGTATGGAAAAAGCCTTTGGATAAGCGGGAAGCACGCTATCAGAGTATTGAAAATTGAAAAAAAAGCTGTACAATGAGCCATCCTGATCAGCCGGGAGCTTTTTGAACATTAAGCCGCGACCTAACTCTTCTCAAACCAGGGAATTTGCATAACGCAACGGTAGCTCATCGAGCAAATTGAACGCGAAATAATCGATAACGTCCAACGGGAATTGCAGCAGTCGTGACGTCTCCTCCCGCTTCGTGTTCAGACCGTCCTGTCGTTTTGTGCCGCGATGGGCCGCGATGGGCCGCGATGGGCCGCGATGGGCCGTGATGGGCCACGATGGGCCACGATGCAATATGGTCTCGGCCGTGATACTATGTGATAGAGTATCGTTTCCTATTTAATCGAGTGGACGTCTCCCCAATGTGGATTCTGCAATCTGAGAATTGGTCCTCACCGATACAGGAATATTCCCACCAATTGAGTGCAGAGTTTAAATGATCTTAATATTGCTATTAGAACTTTTAATTATTACGATTATTAGTACACTCCGCGTTTCTGTAGTCTGTACGAAATATTATTTAAAACTGATGACAATAAATTAACAGATATCAGTCAAGTGAAATCTATCATTAAAACCTGCAGCCCTTCTGGTCTATTGCCATTCTGGATTACTGAGTGGTTCCTTGCGAAATTTTAATCAGGCGTGGCGATTACGTAGAGGTGCATGATAAATATTGACAAAATATTTCGACCCCATGAAAGCGGAAAGAGCCCTAATAAATAAAGTGAAACTAAGAAATGAAGAGAATGTTTCGGCTAGGATTTCAATGATCGCATAACTGTGATCTATCACGTGGAATTCGCACTCAGGCCATGAGATCACGTAACCAGAGAAAGGCTCAACAATCGGGATTGAAGTTCAGAGCTGTTTACAACATGGTTGAATAAATATTTAAAAGGGCACCGCGTGCCGAATTATTTAGCCAATCTCGCGCGTCTCTCTACTAGACTCTACGAGTCTTTCACGGTAAGTGCACTGACCTAATAGCAGGATTGACGCTAGTAGCTATCATCGCTATTGAGCTCAACCCAACAGTCAAACAGCCGCTCGCGCGTTAGCCCATAGCTACTTGAAAAATTCTTCTCGCTTTTGAATTGTTAGATTTCGCTAGGATAAGTTGAGGGCTCCTTCATAACGGAGACACTGGGCAGTGAGCACTAAGCAGCACTAAGCACTAAGCACTAAACACTAAGCAGCCAGCAAGAGTGCACACTTTGACGAGTATGTATGCTATTCTTGAAAGATGTAGGTATCGCGAGAGATGGCAAATTTATAATCTCGATTTGGAAATTGGGGAAGTGAAATAATGTTTCAGTGAAATTTACTTTCACCAGTAGGAGCAAAGGGGTTTCCTCGTTAATACGTGTATACATATATGTATATAAATACAAGAGAGACACACAAGCCACATGCCAGATGGCACCGGCAGATTTTTAATAATTCCATCTGTTTGGATCATTGTCTTATTGTTAGACTTTGACAGTCAAGTTCTTTTCAGTTTCAACTGAAACGTATTACATGTCTGCTTTGATGGTTACCAAGGCAAGTCGAGAACTGACAATCCTTCATGTTCTCTTCTTTCCAAGGAGTGGTGGGAACAGAGGTGACGGTTGTGGCGGTACCTCCTACTGACGGTGATGGTGGTGGCAGTACCGGGTGAACGGAAGATGGCTAAATCGAAAGAGGGTCGAGGAAAGCAAATCGTCAGAGTGGGTTAGGTAGCGTGTCAGAGGGTTAGGATGAGGGTAAGGGTGATAGCGAGGCTGTGGGTGCGGTCGTGGATGTCGGGGGGTGGATCGGTGTAAGTATGGGGGAGGTCTAGGTGAGGGTGAGGGTGAGGGTGAGAGTGACGCGGTGTAAGAGGCCCGAGGGTTAGACAGTTCTTGCACTGTCAATAACAGTCCCCCGGGGCGTGATAGATTGGCCCACCCTCGCCATCCAGCCGCCATTTATCTAGTTTTTGTCCCAGGCTTTCGTTTGGTGGGCACCGCGCGGTCGATCGAGAATGTTTACTGTCCGTTTCTTTGGCAGAGCCGAGGACAGCAGAACGAAGAGACCTAACTGGCTGCTTGGCCCGCTGACTGGCTGACTGACCGACTGGCTGGCTGGCTGGCTGTTTAGCTTCGGCCAGTATTGAGAGGAGGCTGGCAGGAGTCGTTCTCCTGGTTGTTCCCCGATGGTCTCGTACATCGAGATTTACTTGATCGAATCGCGAGAAAAAGGAATCAACCAAAAAGTCTATCATCCGGAAATACAAGAACATTTTTGAGGAGAAGAGTTGCCGATGCTTTGCGACGATTCTTTCTTTATTTAGTAGCGCTACGTCACTGCCATGCAAGTCCAGTATAATTCGACTATAAAATTTTGAAGACATTTAAAAAGTTCTTACTCTCTCGAAGCTCCGTAATCATTCTCACTACAGTCAAACTTTCAAGTTTTTATACCGTTTCTTTCCCATCGGAACTTCTGATTTATATAGAATTAAAGATTGATGCTTTTTACGGTTCATAATTGACCTGCCAATCAAGGGCAGCCTGCGCGACCCTCTGCAGCCCTAAATGCCTCTTGGGCGTTCCGCGCTCTTGCAAGAGAAAATGTCGATTGAAAAAGTTTCACCACTTTGACTCGATAGCGCGTACGGTGGAAAGCGCGAAACAAAAACTTGGATCGAACTTTCCGGACGATTTCATCGAAGCCAGTATACTGGCTATAGGGAGGAGCGTGGGCGCTTTAAACCTTTAAGAGTAACCTCAATTATTTTTAATTAGTCCTCGTGACTAGGGCCAGGTCAGCTTGAGGACCCTGTTTTCCCAAGTCTTGCACTGCTGGCTCTGTTGCCTGGGATTAATAAAAGTTAATGAGCACCTAGAGCCACTAATACTGGCGCTGCTCTGCCATTGCCTATTGCCCTCAGAAAACCGCAATCGCCGTTTCCGAGGGATTGAATTTGAGGCAGTTACTTTGGCCAATTTCGACAGACCCGATTAATTCACTGGAGAAGGAATATTAATTTAGCCCAACGATGCTTCCTAGATTTGAATTACGTTGGCCAGTGCTCTGCAATAATTTCGGCAATCTTAACACTTTTACTCATATATTTTTTTGTATCTTGTTCTCTATATATTTTTTTAAGCTGCAGCATTTGCCTCGGGAAAGTCGGATCTGACAGGATCTACCATTTTACAGAAGGTAAAACGTCTCTTGGTTAACGGTCTAATAAATGCTTTATCCCCGAGGCATCCTCCCGCAAATTCGTGTATGGGAGACACCAGGCCGATGTAACTAATTATTGTGAGACGTTCGCCAATTGATCGCGCATCCATGCGCCTAGGTAGCTACGTAACTACGTAGCTACGTAGCTACGTAGGCAACTTATTAATTCAGGATTGTCATCAGGATTGCAGGTTTCAAAGAATAAGGTAAAGCGATGGCTCTTCGGATTGTTAGTTATCATCAATATGTTTAATTTTCATGCATGACCGACATTATAGCAATCTAGCATATTCTAGCAGTCTACCTTGTCGATGATTCGAGGGAATATGTGCCGACAGCGTCAAACATCTGGCCGAATACGTACCTGGAACATAGAACAATTTTTCGAATATGTTATTAATGTATCCTATGAAAGATACTAAAGGAGTGGAGGCGCACGTGCGACGTGCGACGTGCGACGTGCGACGTGCGACGCGCGACGCGCGACGCGCGACCTGCAGCAGCCACCGAAAACGAGAAGGAGAAGTAAGGTTCTACAGTTAAGTAAGGTCATAAATACTGTAGCGCTCTAATTAAACTTCCGATTGCCCAGCCAAAGAGAGAACCATGTATATTGTAATTATTGTAATTATCGTAATTATTGTAATTAATAATTTTTCAAAATTAATTATCACTCGAGCGGTTCGCGATGGTCGTGATGGTGCGTGGGGTGGGTGGTACGCGAGGAGGTGTGAGGAAATGCCAGAGCGCGCGGCGTGCGGCACATAACTAGCTGCTTGATTGATGGGGTTCCATTATAAATGCGCTTGAAAATTAATTGCCTTCCCGGCTCTCGGTTACAAATAGCGAAGGCCGATGAATACGTAATTTCGAATTCGCATACTAACGTGCTGTGCGTGCTTTGCCTCTGTGCGTGTGGCCGTCTGTGCTCAGGAAATACTTGAGAACACCTGAGCGCTCTTATCTGGAACCGTTAGGAGCTCCAGCCTGACAAATCTCGCATCGTGTCTATCGATGTTCCGTCTCTATGAACTGTAGTCTGTGCCAATAAGACTGACACAATAGGATAGCTGTGCCCAACAGCCTAACAGCCTAACAGCCGTAAGCACGCAATTACGGAACTAGCAGAGAAGACGAATATTCGGGAGAGTGGCAAGTGAAAAAGATAAAAGGGGAAAGTCTCGAGCTCTGCACCAGAGGGACTGCAGGAGCATTTAACCATAAACGGTTTTTTCAACTGGGAGAGCATAAAATTGCCTAACCACCAAATTCCATTGGCCTCGTTCCTTCGCATTGATTCGTCCGATTCGTAACCACCCCACCCCCCCGCAGCCCTCCTGTGTTGTGTAATACGTTCCCACGGGGCCTTCAGTAGCCTCAGGTCCCAATAAATTGTTCTCCCGTTCCTCCTCCCATCCTCCCATCCTCCCAACCACCCACCGGCGAGACCTGACTCGATTTCCCCAAAACTATTTGCCAGCATGTCCATTCGATCGATCGCTCCGTGTTTTCTTCCTCATGAAGACACCCGGTGCGCTCATTCGCTCCTTAAGCCTCCCGATCTTCCCTCATTGTCGGACTCGACGATCAAAGAGTCCGTCAAAAGTCAAAAGCAATTGAAATCTAAGAGTTGCGCATAATGAACTCGTATCATTCGATAAATCGATAGATCCGTTTTAAAAATCGAAATGTCAAATTTGTCCCAATATGAATTCCCTTGTTGCCTTTGAATTCCGGATCTCTGGAGCTTAAAGATGCTGCCTACTGATCCGGTTGGATCTGAGAGGAAGGCAAAGAGACCTGAGAGCGTTCCGGTTGCGTCCTTCGGGTAATCCGGCCGATTATGCTGTGCTTAAATATTTATCGAGCTACATCAGGGAAACATGAGTCCTCTGTATGCACGCTAGCGCAGCACGTGGGGTCGGCACCCCTTTACACCCCCTTTACACCCCCCACACACACGCGCCAGCAGCCTGGTCCTCATTGGAGGGTGGTGGTCACTAGATTTTTTGTCTTTATCGCGAACACTATGGAAAAAAAAGATATCGCCAAAGTGCCGGCCGCATGTACAGTTATGCCATTGATCTCAAAATTGGATAAAAGTCATTGAACTATTAATTCCCGTAGGACCAATTTCATTCTGCTCCTCTGTAGACGATGCGACGAACTGCGATGCAATTCATTGCAGATCTTCATGTTGAATATATTGCCAAATGGGAGAACAAAAGCAGTCAAATAATATTGCAATTACCCTAATTTTCAAGCTGAAAGTGTTAATTACTGAATGTCTTAGCCGTCGTAAAAGAAAGTGTCCAGCTGCATGTCGAAAAGGAAAGGGCAGCCATTTCCTTGGTGCTTTTCTTTCAACCTAGATCCAAGTATATACATAGCGTCGTGTGCTACCAGGAGCCTCGTAGAGAAGGAAGGACGAGGGCAGCCGGGGTGGAGGGAGGCGGGGGGGGGGGGCGGCAGGCAAACCGGTAACTAGCAAACTGCTCTGGAGGAACAAAGACGTGGGAAGGCGGAATGCTCTGACATATACTGAAAGAAGAGCAGCAACAGCGAGTCGAGTCGGGCTTTGGCCGTAGCTATTCATGAAGGTCCGCCCTCCGGATTAACATGTGAAAGAACGTTAAGCACGACGCTTTCTACTCTTCGGTCGAACTTTTCCAACTTCTCGAAGCTCTCAAAAAGATCCTGCAGCAGCATCCACCGACCAACGACCTTTCCATATTTTTCATTAAAAATAGCGAGCGTCGACAAAGGAACATTTAACGTCAGATGGGTTAACGCAGGGTAACGAAGGGTAACGCAGAAGTTCATGTTCGCAACTAGCGGTTCACGGATTTCTCGACTGTGACAAGGAAAATCGGAATCCTAATTGCTTGACAAGTTTCTACCGTATCGAACGTAAATGGCGCAAGAGGACAAAATCGCTAACTGCATTGGCATAATCAATTAATGTTATCAAGCTTGGAGGGGCGGGGGGGGGGGGGGGGATAAAGTGACATGCAAGGTTTTCACACACGGCCGCAAATCTGATTTCTCATTCTATAATCTTTTCTTTAAACGTTATCGCCCCATATTGATAAAAGTGATAATGACAGCGGTATAACGCTGGGCTTCGTTTCCTCGTGTGTCTCCCACGTTTGCCGTGTCCTGATCATTCATCGGTCTAGCGAAAGCAACGAGAAACGAGGGTGGGCGGTGGACGCAGCCGGAAATGGTCAGGACGATCCGGAAGTGTCCTTTGGAAAGGATTGGTGAGCCCATCCCGACTCGGTAAAGTGCAAAAGCAAAAGGCTATTAATTTCGAACGATAGGCAAGTCTCTCCTCGCCTGTTCCCCAAGAACATTGAGAATCGCTTATTTCGCGAGCGAACCAGGACTTTGTTTCTCCAGGGGAATCGACTTTTCAATGCCAAAAAAAAGTAAAGAAGAAGATCAAGAAAAAGAAGTCAAGGACGAGAAGCTGGCGTAGAAAATCTGCGAGAGCGATAATCTTCGAGGAGGGAAGAGCTTCGCATCAAAAGTAATTTCCGAATAAGCTGGCTTTCTTCTCAAAATTGAAATAAAATTAAATAGATATATCTTGAATATCCATCCAATGAATAGGAATGACCCATCTTCTAGTATCTTTGCCATCCGGGTGCGATCGAATGGTCTGGAGGAAGAGCCCGAATGAAATGCATCGGTTGGCCTCCTCCTCCTCCTCCTCCTTCTGCCCCCCTTCCCTCGTCTCACCTCCACCTGCTAAAATTTTTCAAGCGCCCCACTAAAATCCTTGGTAGTGGGATTCTGAATTCACCGGCAACCAACGTACATCTGACGCGCCTTTGACTTTCTTTCTCTCGCACAGTGGCTCATCAATATGCATTAGATAGCTCTGCCCGTCTTTTCAATTCATCGAATCCTCATCCTCTTCCTTGTGCCCCTCTCTTCCGATGCTGCCGGTTTAACATTTCCGCTTTCTTTCTTCGCGACTGTATTCACGCGAAACGCCACGCGCAACGAACTCTTTTTTTCTGCTATTTTCATCCAGTGCCTTCTTCTTCTATTTGCTTTTCGTTCCCAGCTTGCTTTAACGATGATTAACAAGATCAGTCACTGATGCAGGTGAAACAAAAATAATGTATAAAACGAAGGAGCCGCTTGCAAAACGGGCTGACGCTTCGATTGCGAATCGCTCCCTCATTTCTTCTGACTTTGTAAATTCAACGAAAACGAAAGTATCCCGAGTCTTCCTGAACGAGCACAACTCGAGCCTCCTGATTGAAAGTTATCTCGGTCTTATCACTGTGGGATGAATAGCGCACCGGAAGACCTTGGCTTCGCAGTTCGTCTCTCATTAATATGGATTAGACGACACGGAGGAAACTTAGTGACTCATTGTACGTTCGAGCCTCACTCGCTCGCGTTCCTTCTTGATAGGCATGGATGCTGCGATTGAAGCGATTGAAGCGATTGAAGCGATTGGGGCGATGGGAGCGATTGGAGCGACCAAAACGACGACCGAAGCGACGTCCTTCAGCCATACCTATTTCGACACCGTCATCGTCCTGGATTACGTTCATACGTACAAAATTTTCAGTGTTAATATATTCGGTTTACACTAATTCTTCTGCTGCGTCTTGATGGTATTTATCGGCATCTACTAGGGGTTTAACTTATTGCACCGAGTAATTGCCATTATAAGGAATTTCTTGAATCTAATGACGTCATCGTAGCGATATGTTCTGACATTTTTCTGGTTCGCGTGGAAATTGTCTAATATGTGTTACGGGATAAAACAAATATAAAAAGTTCGGAAAACGCAGTAACGTGTGCTGTTTCTAACATAATATAAGCGGTTCCATTTATTCTGTATTAAATTTATATAAAAGTTATATATAAAACATATGTATAATTCTTTTACGTGAGATAACTCTTCATTAACTTTCACGTGATAATCCCTTGTGACATATATATGTATATGTATATAGAGGAAAAAAATGCAACATTTAAATGAATGAGAGAAGCAACAGATCAAAGAGATTCAACCCTTTCCCTAATTTTTGGTGATGCTCATGCGGGAGACGAGCGCCAAGAATCAGCCCGCACTACTTACAGCGCAGCCTTGTGCTTCTCATAAGTAGGAAGTGTGTGCCAATAAGTGTTCGAATTTGAATGCCCAGCGTCAACGAAGAAAGACTCTTGAGTCACAATATCGTAGGATGACTAACGTCGACTAAACTTCCTTCAAGGACTCTGATAAACTGAGAAATCGTCGCGATCTCTCTTGCAAGAACGAATAAAAAAGTGCGACAATTTGCGACTAACAGAATTCTCTCTTCGATCCTTCTTTTCCCTCTTTTCCCTGCGCGGCACCTCCTGTCTTTGGTCTACCTCGACCACTGCGCGACCCTCATTACTTACGTTGGCTTCCGACAGGGATTCTTCTACGCCCAGAGAGTAGCGCTCGGAAAAAAAACAGGCAGATTAACCTATCAGAAGACGCTCAAGCAGCCAGTACCTGCCTGCCTCCCTGCCAGCTTGGCTACTTCCAGATCCTGATATACCTATATTCCCACAGGAGATTCCCGTTAGGATTCCAGAGGCAATCGCTTTATCTATCTAGTCGGGAGATGGCTCGTGTCGACCTGGTGCAGTGATACTCGATAGAAGATATCTACCTCTCGCGATTTTCACGTTTCTCCCTCGTGAGAGGATGCCCTAGGGAGATCGCTGGATACTGAAGGAAAACGAGAGAGAGAGAGAGAGAGAGAGACGGGGGGGTGGGAGGGGTGGGGGGAGCCGACACGTAAGGTGCGAGATACGAGACCCGAAAGTAATATAGAGGCTGAAATTTTTAAGTAGACCATCCCGAATCTGCACCATCCTGTTTCTCCATCTGCAGTCTCTTTTTATATCATAGCTTCTTCATATTTTCATTATTCTCGTCCAGCCGGTGATTTTAAGCGATATTTCTGCCATGCGACGGCATTGAGAATGGTAGACTGCATGCGGGCTTAAGAATAGTATAGTAGATACCCATAGGCATCTACGGATACCTAGACGAGAACCATAACGATGCTGCACGTCAACTCAATTTCCCTTAGTTGCCAAATGCCAAATCGCCAGAAGCACTTTTCACTTTCGCGACTTAGAACCCGTTTGCAGCTGCCCAGTCACATCGATACTTTAGCTTAGACAAACTTTAGCTTTGGCAAAAAATATTGACCAGCGCTGCAGCCAGTCAACTCTCCGTTACTCTCGTATCACCTTCAATCTACATATAATTCCTCATGATCTTATATATGTTATAACCTTTTCTTCTCTCTCACTGCTTCTTCCAATATTCTTCGTAAAAAGCTCTACAAATGATTTTGATGCCAAGTCTACAATAATAATAACGCGGATCGTGTCAACGGCCTCCAAAAGGAAGTCACGGTATGTTTATCAGGATGTTCTGTATCCATAGAAATTTCGACGGGCAAATTACACGGGAAATTGAGTCGATAACGAACGATAATGATGCTCCCGAGCGATATTTTATACGTTCTGTTTTGGCGACCTTTTATCACTGTTTATCAAACCAAACTAAACCGAACGATATATGTAGAGTAGGATACGAGGCGTCATGATAGTAGGATGCGTTGCGATACGATACGAAACGAGAGGCGAGGCGACGGAATGCAAGCGAACCAAGCCGCGTTTACATTGCCGCTAAACAGATACGGGCAGTTGAGTTGCTCGTAACGCGAAATGCATTTACGCGCCATATCGTGCGTCGTCACGCCTCATGAATTCTGCTCCCGTAACGCGATCAGAAGACGAGCGAAGGCACCGGAAGTTACGTCAGCCAGATCGATCGTCCAGCCCAAATCAGTGCTCCTCTACGCTGCACGCTCCTTGTCAAATTTGTTAACGCGGCTTCCCAGATGCACCAAGTCAAACACTGGATGAACGAAGCTGCCCCCTAATGAGGCCAGTCTAAGGCTGAAAGGAGCGCATTACCAAGTGGACGTCGCCGACACGAGCGGAGTCCCGACGTCCCAAGAGATGAGATGGTCGCTCGGAATAAGGGCCGTGCAGCGCCGCGCTGTGTTCGATGTGGACGCATCCTCTGGCAACCTGCCCGGACATACACGGTCCTTCCTACGTGACAAGCTTGTTAAATTTATCGAAAGCGTCAAATTAGGGGAGAACCAACAGCCAGCCCACTTCGACGTCGCCTCCACCACGTCTCGAGGACATTATCTAGCCCATCTCTCTCCCTGGACTGTCGCACCAATACTACCACCTCCTCCTCCCGCCAATCCCTACGATGTATTCGCCAAAGCTCTCGACCATCCTCTCTGGCAACGCAACTCGCCGGAATTACTCATGGAATGTGCAATCTTTTTATGTGAAGGTGAATGGACATTTTCCAATTTAACTGCCGTAAGCTTTCTGAAGAGAATTTAGGACTTTCCTCCCAATTATAGATTTGCTTATTTATTATCGCGACAGGCATTAAAATACAAAGTTTGAGCTTGAAACATATTAAAAAGCGTCGAAATGTGGAAACGAGTCGTCGTTCGTCATAGCAGCTGATGTACTATACGTATATAATATTATTTTTGAGGACTCGAAGTCTTCTTTTATACCTCGTTCAATCTACCCCCCCCCCCCCCCCGCCGCCGCCGCCGCCACCGCCGCTGCTGGCTCTCCAACCCCAAGGGCATATCGAGCCCACGTTATTTTATCATCGTTATCGGCAACACCTTAAAGAGAGCCAGCCCTCGGTAGGTATATTATCAGATTCGGAGCCACCTTACCCAGGATAATACTTCTTTTATATACATATAACGTCGTCTCCCCGTCTTGCCTCTCCAAACTCTCCGTCCCTTCTCTCTCAGTCTTCGTATGTGAATCATCAGTTTTGCTATCAAGTTAAGCTTATATACAACTGGCTGATTCACTTCCCACGTATCTTTTAACTTGCACCCACCCCTGTCTCTCTCTCTCTCTCTCTCTGAACCGATCGATCGATCGAACTTATCGAATATATCCAGAGTATCCAGAAAGGATGTCGTCCTTATCGTCCGTATCATCCTCATAATCCATAGCGGTTCCCTGGCACGCCCTGGCACTCCTTGGCACTCACTTGGTATTTGACTTTGACAGAAGCTCTTCTTCATTCTCGCTCTCCGTCTCTCTCAATTTCTCGCTCGAGTCCATCAGCGCCATTCCGTTAGAGTAGCGACTGGTATGAAATATTACTTGACAAAGTTTCGGGATAACGGTGCCCCGAGAGGAACCGCAGTCCCAGTCGTTTATGGTGAATGCGTCTCTAGAGTTTATACGTCCTTCTCGCCGATTGGCAAGATATTCGATATTCGATATTCGTCAAAAGCTTTACGGGGAAGTGCGTCAAAAGCATCGCAAGTCCCTGGTTATATATTTTTGGAGGCCTGGAGTGTGTCGAGTTTGTGGAAAGCCCCGAGGCGTTCAACACCGTGTGCGCCTTGCGCAGGAGTTCATCAATCATCGAGGAAATAAGTAATTTTTCTCGGGCTTGCAAAACGAGAAGAATGTGAAGATCTCTGCGAAACCGCTCGAAAGAGTCAAAAGAATTGGAAAGGAAAGGGAGGGAGACGGCTCAACCTCGAAATGCAACTAAGGAGCGATGCGAAATCCTGTAAAAGAGAGAAAACTTTCCTGCTCCTGCTTTCATGATATGTTTTGTTTGACAAAAAAATTATCCTTCGAGCACGTTTCGTATGTATCCAAGTATCGGGAATTTCTTAACGGAAATTTCATTAAAAAAACTTTCCTTAAAAATATTATACCCACAGGTAGCGGCTAGTAAAATTCTAACCTATCAGTTGCATTGATGCCTTCGTATTGAATGCCTGCGAAGACGAGGATGAAGACGGAACTGAAAGACCAAAGGCAGCTATATCGAGAACCTTATTAATAACTTCTGATTCCGCGAACTAAACTCAATGATTCTAGATTTATCCGGCTCTGAACAGCCGAACTGTAACGGATCTTTCTCACGAAAATTTCATGCTGCATATTAATTTGTGTCGCGTCTGAGATATTCGACTCTCCATCGACAGCCCTAATATAAGAGCAATAACCAGCTACGCCGCCGGACAGACAGAAGAGACTGAGCCGGCTGAGTTCCCCACGCTGCAGCCATGACTATAGTAAAGTTAGGCTCTATATAGGATTCCCTGGAGTGGGGAGCATTGCCAGGCACCGATCAGCCAGCATCCCCACTCCAGGACATTCTTCACGCTCTCACTCTATCCTATGCATGTGTGTACATACATACATACACATGTGGACATTGGACATTTTTGCGCTCAGCGCTCAGCGCTCAGCGCTCAGCGCTCAACAGGGGCGGCGTGCTGCGACGAAGTACAGTTTTCCAAGAGTGAGACTTGAATTACGTGGCGTAACCAGACTCCCTGTCATTTATGAACATCAACCCAGGTACGTTCGCTCCGACTAAAGCGACCACCTATCTTCAAAGCTCGGCTTGTCTCTGCCTATATAAATGAAAATCTATGCGAAAGACATGGAAAATGAAAACTAAAAATCCCAATGAGCGTCTCGTGGGTGGAGAAGTTTTTGGTTTGCATCCGATTGCGAGGAAAGTGCTAATTTTAAGATAAAGGGGTAATCAGGAATAATAAATGATACAGTAGCCGAGCGAAAGGGTTCGAGTAATTATTCAGCATCAGTCCCAGAAATTTGCGACACCCTTTGAAAAAGAATGTGAATCGATGGAAAGCGCTGCCTCGGTACTTCTCCGTCCCGACAGTCTGCATTGGCCTTGGGGCTCTTTGCGAATTAAGTTTAGTTACTTTTTTTGCCGTTCCTTTGACTTTCTCGCTCCGTCAATTCTGGTCAAAAAGAAAATTCGACTCCGAGAACAAAACTGTCATCCACACAAAAATGTTGGTAATAAGTTTACGCGTCGAAATGACTCGCCGCAGCCCCTGCTCGTTACTCCCTTCGCGTGCCTCGTGCCGCCACCATCCCTCCCCTTGCTTGATCGACCGTTTCGCATAGATATTATAGGATCTTTTATAGTCGCGTGACAAGGGGTGAGGCTAGATGCTCGAAGCATCGCGGCCAACTTGGTGCAGCCCAACCCAGTCGAACACTCGCTGCTTTAGCATTTTTATCCTCCTATCCCTCCTATCCCTTTTCTGTTCCTTCTGTGCGGTCCACCCGCACCCACCCCCCCTCCCGCCCTTTCCATCCGACAGCCTCGTCCTCGTGTTATCCTTTCTAGGCTTGCGCTCTTGGCAATATCAGGGGAAAAAGTGTTTAGTCAGGTTTAGTCGATGAACGAGGAGTCGCGGGCTACGTGCGTCAAACCTGCGACGCTCTTCCTCCTCCCCTCTTCTTCTCTCGCTTCCCACTATATTGCCAAATCACGGCCCTTAGCCACAACTTTAGTTCCTAGTCCCTAGACCCTAGTCCCCAGTCCCTAATACCTTCCGATCATTCCTTCCTCTTTTACGTCTGCGGTCTGCCTCGGAAACATTTGCTCCCCGCATACTGGAATATTTAAAAGGAACGACCCCACCACTTGTTTCACCCAAGGAGAAGGTAGAAGACGAGGCCACTGACATACTGATAAATGCCCATATGCAATAAAGAATGGATAGGTGCGTGCATCGGAAGATACATATTATACATATGTATATCGTTGCCGCGCACCTTGTCAAAAGCAACGATTGTGCCTCCTACTTTAATAAAAAGGATGACGTGCTCGAAAATTCAATAGAAATTAAAATAAGGTTTTTCGGAATTGTATTTTCGTATTTGTCGAAAGCGGCAAGGCGACGTATGAGTTGATTCGTCTAAAGTAAATATGGGAGTGTCCATTGACGATTACATCGAAGGTATCCAAATTCATCCACTGATCCACTCATCACTGACATTCGCGACTGACATCACTTGCGACTGCATCTGTTCTTTAAGATTTTCTTCTATTCCTGTCGGAAAAAGACTGAACATTGAAAGTGCATGCGAAACGGCTTCTAACGAAGACAACAAAAATTCTACTTGCATGGTTTTCCAATGGCTTGGACTACTCGTTCCTAATTAAGAAATCCTCGTGCCTACATTGTTTCATGCAATGTGCCCTTTATTAGAATTCTCAACGGGACCGGAGTGATAAGAATTTCAAATGCCGAGAAAAGAAAGGGTGGGTGGGTGGGAGGAAGGAAGGAAGGAAGGAAGTTAAAGGGAATCGTAGGATATACATATGTATATGCACGTGGATGATAGTAGCATTGATGCTATCACGAACTGGATGAATCCATCAATCCGAGGCACCATATACTACGAATTCGATTGTCGTTGGAGGGTAAAGATGAGTGATGGGAGGCACTGAGCTACTAATGACATCGACTCACTGCTTCTCGCCGTCTCCAGGATCTCACCATCGCAGAGTGTTCGAGACAGCAAAACAGCTTCCGTAATGGATCCCTATACCTCGAGGAAGATGTTCCCCAGCTACTTGCGGACCATCGCAAAGAACGAGAATGAATGTGTGTGTGCAGTGCTATCCCCTCTGCGTAAATGTCGAAGCTCACTTATGAAGATAGGATGAAAGAAAAAAAAAAGATAGAGAAAGAACAACAAATAGGAAAAATTGAGAGAGGGTTTCGAATAGATCGAATACATGAGATGTAAAGATACTCAGGAGAATTTTAATAAAAATTAATCGAACGATAGTGCGTGCTGAGCGGCACAGTCGAGGGTTCTGAGAGCAGGTGTCAATGATCGGAAGTCAATAGGCGACCGGAGGTCAGAGGTCGAAAGCGACAGAGACGAGTGTGTGAGAGAGAGAGAGAGAAAAGCAATTGTTCTAGACTGACAAAGATGAGAGGATCCTGAGACGTGCCTCAGATTCGTGCAGCTCGACGGGTCGACAACAAATGGCCAAGTTGACCGTTCTCAATGCACACTTGACTGACGCGGAACATTAGAAATTCGAAATTCGAAATTCGAAATTTGAAACTCGACGCCGGAACTAGGAAATCTAGCTATTTTACACATTCATGAAACCGTATCGCAGGTCATGAAGATCAGTGCGCTTGGGTCTTGAACTCCCGGGGGAATTGAGCGCCCGGAGCGCCCAGAGCATGTTCCTGTGTGTTTGCAGTAACCCTAGAACAATCGATCACCACCAAGTCGAGAATCGATGTCCCAAACTTGCCGTCGTATCGACATATCGATCCATAGCGGCGGCGCTGCGTGCGGCGCAGTGTCAGACTAAACACTGAAGACTGAGAGGATAAAGTAGACAGCATCTCTAAGGGGGACATCGGCTCCTTTGATTAATTGCATCTCAGCACGCAAGTTTGTCTTGGGGCGCCGCACACTGGAGAGATAGGCCGTGGTTGCCGCTTAATGCGTATGCATTGAATTTCACATAAGTTCCTAAGTAAATATGCGAAAAGATATCTTTTAGGTGAGTCTCGAGAATTGGCGAAATGACAGGTAAAGAAATGGTGATGCTTGTTAAGGTAACACGGCGAGAAAAGGGCATTCGCAAGACGGCATGGTCGAGAAGATAGTGGCGAGGAGGGGGGCGGGGGGGGGGGGGGCGCGGGATGCTGCAAGTGTGTGAGTCTCCGTTAAATCTGAAAGTAGGGGATGCTGAATGCTGGATAATAAATTGTAGATGGGTCATGGGGAGAGGGCCATGTAGCAAGGGGCACGAGGCGCGGGGAATGGATTGAGGGAGCGGGGCGCGGGGAGCGGGGAGCGGAGAGCAGGGAAAACGAAGGATCGAACAGGCGGGTCCTGACAACGGAAATTTGCCAAATACTACCCCGGAGGCCAGAGGGTTCGCGTAGGCAGGAAGGGCGAAGGTGCCAGCGCGTTGGCTCGTTTATTTTGGCTAAGCCGAATAAATTGCCCGATGAATACGAGATGGTGGTGCTCATCTATTTCTAGAAAGCGCGCTTCCTCGCTGCGGCTTATCCTCACCTCAGATCTCCATATAGCTAGAGTTATAAGTATACACAGGAGAGGTGCGGCCAACTATCACGTGCTTTCATTGCGAAGGAGGAGCTGAAGAGGTAGTAGGGGCGCAGGGAGTCGACCAGGTCTAAGGGCGAAGAGGCATCCTGGATGCACCCTCCTTGTTCCTGTTCTTCCACCATCTTCATAGGTACGTCTCAAAATTTTCATCTTTTCTATGACCTGCCACCTGGGATCCCTAAACTGGATGCAGAAGGGCCAAACTTTAAGATTTTCCATCTCCTGTGTGTATATCTACTTGTCGCCAGTGCGAAAGGAGACGCATTTACCAATTTGGCACATGCATTGGACGGGATCGAATTCTTTTATGGTCCATTATATTCACATCAAGTAGAGACAGAAATAAATTCTGTTCTGGATCTTGATGAGGTCTGATCAAGAAACTCTCCGAACTGAACTAAGATTTATATCTTGGGGTACTGGCGAGCGCCTAGTTCGAGCCCAGATAAATTTTCATTGTTGAAAATGAGGAAATCGTGATGTAGTGGAGCAGCAGTGTCCAAGGCCTTTTCGTTATCAAGGAAACGACTAGAAAATTTCGACTAGGGCTAATAGAGAGGAAAATGCAGTGAAGCGAGGGCGGAAACGTAAGGGGGACAAGCAATTCTCGAGTTCCGCGACGGAAATGTGGCGATGCTGGGTTGCGGGGTTGCGGGGTTGCGGGTACGTGGCGACTGAAAAGTGAAGTGAATAGAGCAGGAATAATACATGAAGTCGACGTTTAGTTCGCGAGGCGGAGAAAAGCAAGGACGAAGCAAAAAAGGATTCGGCATATAAAGAAAGGGCTGTCGGCCCTTAGCAAAAGGGAAAATGCTAAAGAGTGAAGAAGCCGGGCTGGGCCTCGAGAGAAAGAGAAAGATAAATTGGCCTTTACGAATAATGGCCAAGATGAAAGCAGCCACGCGTATTCAGCATCCAATATCCAGCTGCTCTCGCCGATCCCACCAACAACCTGCGGACGCACTAATATATTCCAAGTGACATTCTGCCCGCCCGCGCCGTGCGCGACACGTCGTGCGTCCCGGAGCTTCTCCTGCTCAACGGGATCGAACGTCACTTCGGTCCATTTATTTTTCCTTAATCACTTGCAATGGCGGCTCAGAATATACCCGGTGCAACGGTTGCCTCCAGGAACTAATGGGTACTTGATGCGAGAGACGTTGAAAGCTCAAGAAGCCCTGAAAGCCCTATAGAGAGAAATACACATTTTGAAAATGAAATCGAAAACAGTTTGGTGATAATCGCTCTCCAACCTTCAACCTTTTCTCCTTTATCGAAAGAAATATATTTTCGCGCGAAACTTTTAATTCTTGCGTTTCCACGAGAGGAGTGAAAGATCCCGTGGCCAAGATCCTCTGGTTCCGTGCGGACGGAGTTAACCGATGACCAAGAAACTCGAAGAACGCAATGAAGTTTTTCATGGGGCTGGACTCTCTTGCAGGACGTGAGATAAGAAATGTTAATAGATATCTCGATGCACCCAGAGGGAATGGGAAATAAAGCGAAATGTTTCCTGCAGCCTGGAAAAGTTCTCGCTCGAAGAGTCACCCTCCGACTTCGAGAAGTTGAGGGCAAAACCGATGAGAGCCGGCTAAGCTGAAAAGTCTTGGAAACGATGCCAATCAATTTTAAAAGACAGCGTACTTGAGATGCATCCATGTCAAGCGATAAATCCAACGTTTCTAAGGGAAACTCGAATAAAGGCTGAACAAAGTTTCCTATAGTAAACACATTTGTATAAATATGCGCATTTACTAAGTGATGCCAATAATGCGTCTTTCCGCGAATTCTTAGAAAGCGGAGCTCATTTTTCCCAAGTTTTCACTTTCTCATTGGAGTATATGTGTAATAGTATAGAGCCATTGACACTGGCTGGTTACAGCAGAGTCGATGGTAGCGGCGCAACGTAGATCGCGTACATGTCGGCCATAATCCTGGAATGACTTCTTGAATATTCATTCGCGTTACATATGGATCAGCACTGTGCGGCGCTTCGGTGTCAGCGAAGCTGGACGGGGAGCAGCGAGCAAGGGGGCCGACTTAAGAGAAAGAGAAGAAGGCGAGGACAGACTCGGAGGGCTGAGTATCGCCTCACCACTCGGAAATGTCGAATGCAAAGATCCGTCGTTCGATTAGAAGCAGCCGAAAAAAAAGGAAGTCTCCGACGTCTTGTCAAGATATGCAAAGGCGTCTGTTATAATATGCCCGTATATACTGCAGCGTGCCTATTTTCGTAACTCGATACCGAAAACGAAAAAATCTGAGAATTAATCTACGTTACCTTCGACCGTCCACCCTCCGCTCCTGCATCCGCAAGCCAGGCGGGCGTCAGCCAATTCTTTTTTTCACCGGGAACTGACGAGCCGGTGTGAACTGGGAGTTGGGCTGGAAAAGGCCCAACTCCGGCAAAACGAGAGAACAATGCGATAGCTTAACGGATCCTGCCGACTTTTGGGAACGCGTGAAATTGAGAAACGCAGCCGCAGGTGCTGATCTTTGGGGTCGCGTAAAATCAGCAAACGCAACTGGATGCACGAACATGCATCATGAACATGACTGTAAATCGAAAAATCACGTCACAATACAAATGTATAAGTAATTGTTTGAGCTTGAAAAATGAAAATAAATACTATGAACATTTGATAAGTCTAATACGTATAACGTGATGTATGCCGAGTCAAACTGACAAGCATAACAAACATTAAAATCTCAGATTTTCATTATATTTAGGATATTTATTAAATTCTTTTCAACTTACAGAAGTTCAATCTCCTCGAATCATCTATATGAGAGGCGCGTAAATTTTCTATTGTGAAGTATCGGTAAATAAAGTAATCGTCGGCCGAGGGATACCTCGATCGCAGGCACCAGTGCTCAACATATGCAGGAACTGAAAAGAAAACTCCAAAGAAGAAATAAATTCGATCCGACTCGAAAGGACTCGAAAGGACTCGAAAGGACTCGAAAGGACTCAAAAGGACTCATTCGTGACGCCGCTGTGCCCGTTACCTTCACTCATAAATCCTCGCAACGGCGAACCTCATCAGCTTCCTGGAATTAAATAAGATCTGTTCGTCAACAGACTCCAAAGTAACCTGTTGCATTTAATATACATATTTATTTCTTCTCTTTTTACTAATTCGTCAGACTTGGAATATAATCCTTTGATCGACGACTCCGCTTCCGTTTAGAGATTTTGGCTCCGAATGCACCAGTTGGATATCAAACGTGGGTTCTGACGCAGAGTTGACTCAATTTTAAGAAGCTGAATTTCTAATAAACTTTCCCTCAATTTCTCGGATTCGCTCGTATCGATATCGAAGCACGTTGAACAGTTGCAAAGATTCTCGAGGGGCGATCGAGCAAGAAATACGTTTAATTCTTGACTGTTGGGGACCATCGCTCAACGGGAATAATACCGAGCCAGCGCCATCCAGAAACCTTTTTTTTCCTCAACACCCGACACTTCCAACACTTTGAACCCTTTCAACACCCCGAACACTCACAAACACTATTCCACTAGTCCCACCACTCCCACCACTCCCATCGCTCCTTTTACTCCGTGCACCTCATCCGGCTCCTCGTGCGCGATCAAAGAAAGGAACCCTTTTCGCTTAGCGGCCATTTCGTTCATTTCCGGTCTCCGGGATGGAGGAGATCCATTTGCCACCCCTAAGCAGCCCGAGGCAGTTCGAGCTCGAGGCCGGGATCCTCGAGCAACCTCTTTCTCCATCAAGGCCCATCCCTCCTCTCCTCTCTCCCACCCTTTCCTCTCTCTCTCTCTCTACACTTCGTGTACGAGTTTCGTTCTCCGCACCCTACGGCATCCTCCTCCTCCTCCTCCTCCTCTCTACCACAAACCCATTGTCTGTCCCTCTCACGGTCCAGTGACTGGCACCTTGCACTCGCGCACCCCTCGCACCCCTCGCACCCCTCAGCCCAACGCCTTTCGAATCGCCAAGCCAGTTTACATTACTTACCGTCGCAGTGACTGCCAGTCTGTCTTCAAAATGTCCGCTACGAACCATAATTGTCGTTTTTCCATTTGAATATCATTTATGAAGTTGTCTATTTCGGGAAAAGTGATAATAATGAGAGTTCGAAGGCACGCGGACGTCTGGAGCTCCCTCAAAATCTTCAAAAATCGCAAAATCAAGCTATTGTACAAAAATGTCTTAAGAAAAAAGATAAAAATCGTTGAAGGATGCCAGACCATCAAAATTATTTAGAGATTCACACTGTCCGAGAATCCGAGACCGAGACGATCCTCCAACTTTCTGCGATTATCATGACCTCATGACCCTCTTATTCTTCGAAAGTCGCCTCGCCCGACTTTCCGTTTCTCCACTTCCATCCCCTCGGACAGTCGCATCCAGCTTCGGGACTACAGTTTAGCCCCTGTCGGATTACAAGAGATTTGAGAAAAAAGAAAAAAGATAAGGATTCATGGAAGGTGGTGCTGCCTTCGTAAGGACGATGGAAATTCAGAGCAGCTAGAGAGGATGCGGAGGAGGTGCGAGCAAGCTCAGTTAGAGCGGCAATCCGTCCGATGGCAGCACTCTACTGCACCCTCCATCGGCTAATCATAAAAAGTACTTGGTCAGGAGAAAGAGAAAGAGGAGAAAGTGAGAAGCAAGAAACTTGATAGTACGGCCCGCGCCTGAGTTGAACCCTCTTGGCCCAAAACGTCCACCACTCAACGAGGAATCTGAGATGGTTAATCCGCCTCGCGAGCCACCGTGCGAAATCGCCTAATTCTTAGCCTCTCCCATTCCATTATGATACCTCATTGCAGAAGAGTGGCTTTCAAATTCTCTGCAAAATATAATGAACTTTGAACAGCCACCAATTCTTCTCGGTATCTTGCGTCGCATCTCTCCCCTTGACTTTTGACACATACGTCACGAGCTCATTGCCAGTATTCACAGAGTGTTAGTCCCTATGGGATCCAGTCCCGAGCCAAGGCCAATGTCACTATTTTCTTAGAGATTTTCGAGATTTCAGAGATGCATCAGTGAGTAATGCGCTCTGTTTAATTGCATCCGTACTTTATACTGCTGCACGTACTCTGGCATGCCAGGCTGATGCCAGAGGAGAGAAGGAAGACGAAGGACGATCGAGTTCTCTTCTGAATGAGTGTGAGAGAGAGAGAGAGAGAGAGAGAGAGAGAGAGGGAGCCTTAGCGATTAAAGCAGTAGTATTGCCAAGGAGTAAAACCAACAGTCTCTTTAGGAGCCTGAGGCACCTATTGCTTTTTTTATTCTTCATCCATTCTCGTTCGTACTTTAGCTGCTTTTCCGTTGATTATGTATACGGATATATACATACGTGATACATACACTGTATGCAACAAAGAGAAACAGAAGTCCGGTTTGGCTTCTGAAAAAAGCTGTACCGGTATATAGGGCGTGACCATTCAAGGACGTCAGTTGCCGCGCGATTTCATTTCAATGATGCAACGATACTCTCGATCGGAAGTCAGGATACTTCGATTACGATCCATTTAATTATAGCCTTTACTCTCTCAAACTAAATACTATTAATTTTCAATACAATACAGTTTAATCCTGTGCAATATTTATCTTGGATAGCTTTCGAATTCGAATGCTATAACCCTGATATAGAGTAACAATACAAGCCTTCTAGTAATATATTGCATGAGAAGGATCATAAATTATCGATCCAGTAACGACAGGAAGCAACTCGATTCGTTTGGTATTTGATCGTTGTTGTTCTTCAAGTTGCGCTTCCCAGAAAATTCGGACGAACCGCATATTTCCTTTCTTCGAGTCATTGCTCCATTGATTTATCACTATTGCCTATGGTTCACGATAATCATGATAAAATGGAAAGTTATATGGTACAGTCGAGCGTTTTGCTTCCCACAGATTTTGGCTTCCACGCTTTATGTCCTCGATTGGTATTGTAGGTCAATTGCCTCTGTCTCTGAAATTGGTTTGCCGACTTGCTCCTCGTCGGGTGCCCTGATTTTAGGGAGGAGGACAGAGCTAGTTCAATTGCCAAATCAGAGGAATCATTTAATGTTCTTTGCTAATCATAGCGAGTCGCGATTTCCACTGGGATCCACACACACGCGCGCGCGCGCGCGCACACACACAGAGAAAGAGAGATAGTGAATGACAAAGCGTATTATTGCAAAAGTATTTAAGCCGATTTAAAAAGTGCGCGACTGTCGCTTCGTGCTGCCTCGTTGGATTAAAAAGTCATGCGCTTACGATGCCACGACTAGCTGGACCCTTTGTCGCCGCGAGCGTCCAAACCAGAGACGACTTATGCAACTTATTCGGCCCTGAGGTTCTGGTACTGTTGCCGCATTCTCGCATTTAACAGAAAGTTCGAGGAATTGATCAAAGAATCTTTTGTTTTGATGATAAATTCAAAGGAAAATAAGAAGAGACGAAAAAAAGCAAAAGGCCCCGAGGAGCAGCCCCCCTCCCCTCTCCTTGGCTTGTTCGCATTTCCGAAGGTACAATAAAGTCCCCTAAGCTCACCACTTTGGAGAAGTGACTTTAGTAAAGCCGCTTGGAGTGGCGTAGGTGGCGTGGAAGAATTTGCTATAATCAAGCCCGCGAAAGCCACCCCTTATAATCCTAGTTCCCGACCAGAGCTTCTCTCCAGCCCCCTAAACTGTAGCGCGATCCTCGGGAAACGTCAGCTAATCAGTCCTCCTCGAAGCTCCCTCTATTTATTTAACAATCGAGTCGGCATGCTGATCTTTAGAAACATGAACATTGTCAATAGCCAAATTTACTGACGTTGCACGAGCAATGGAGAATAGAAAATTCTTTCGCTAACATAAAAACTGTTAGCGAAATTTCAGCTATCTCTTTGTCAATGGTGGCTTTCAGAAAATTAGGTAAAATATCAGTAACGTATTCTGCTGCCGCAGGATGCAACGGAACGAAGGATCTCCTCGATTTAAAGTTCAGTTAAACACTTGTAAACTAAATGCATATGCCGTTCTCAATTTTTTACGCTAATTACGTAGATACGAAGGATCATAGAATCATCGATCGAATAACAATAGGCTGAATCGGCACTTTTATGGTTCAAAAGTATCAGTACTGTAGAATCAAGAGCAGAAGCAAAGCGGCAGGAGGCTGCAGTGCGACTGGGCGACGGGGCGGCTGGGCGGCTGGGCGGCTGGGCGGCTGGGCGGCTGACCGGTGATGCGGAATAGGAGGCTGCTTTCTGAACGGGGACTCGACTGACGCGACAAAACTGCAGAGCCAATCGAATAAGTGCATTCCTGTAGAACCGCTATGCGTCGTCCACTCAAATAACATCTTTGACGCTCCATAAAGATTCTCGTATATGTATATTATACATAACACGTATACATTGTATAAGGGCTGTTTTAACACTCGTAGGTATCGAGTGGGCAGCCACCATTTCATGTTAAGGCATCTTGGAGCAGCCAAAGGCAGTTACCCGCACGTGGTACCGAAGCTCTCCGGCTGCTCGGAACGTGTCTGACATCTTCGACATGTCCGCGTGTTTGCCACCTGAAATGTATATTGCTACGACACGCGGATGAAACTGAAGACTTCTCGATAAATAAAGAAAGTGCCTTACCGAGGAAGGACTAAAATTTGTGAAAAAGTCCGATAGAGCCATTGCGTGTGGGCTCCGTATTTAAAACGATGCTTTTGCGAATTTATTTGATGACGTCACGCCTGCATTCATACCAGCGCGGCCAAGAAAATCTTAAGGAATGGCAGAGAAACATACTCGAAGAATTCCGGAGACAGAAACGGCAGAGCAGCGGGGCTAGTTTTGTCAGGTGATTTCGTGCCAAAACATTCAGGATTTTTGCAGACGTCCATTTTCCGTAGAACGCGGTCTCTCTCTCTCTCTCTCTCTCTGTCTCTCTCTCTTTGCGACGTGGTACGAATTTAGTTTGACACGGACACCCCGCAAACCTCCGTTGTATTAATACCGCGTTTCTATTTCCGCGACGCACTGATACTGACGGATCGCGGCCACAGGTGTTCCATGTTCCTTCTGCTCTGTACTCTTCCTACATCTCTCTTGATACGGAAGCACAGCAGAGCTTTCTTCTGGCCTCTCCGGCCGAGGAGCTGCTAACTGACAAACGAGGAGAGAGAGAACATCCTCTGCTTATTCGTTTATATTGAAATACGTTAATCACTTCCACAATTTCAGGCAAAGAGAATCATTTGAAACGATCGAAAATAATTCCGCCGACCAGGCAGAGTCTACCGAAGTACCGTTACGCTGCAGCTTGGATTCTGATAAATTACTATTCGCTCCTGCATCTATTGGTTAATTCTATCGTGGACAGAGTGAGGTCGTCGGGGTGCTGCGTCAGAATTCTAGGGGCGTTAAAGTCGCTCGGAACGCGCAAACCAGTTACCATAAAACTTCCATGTCGTATCCACTTGAGCGACACGACTTTCCAAGTAGCTACAATAGCACCAATAGCAGGATTTCAGAGCGAGCTGTGCATGTATTCTCCACTGCGTCGCTGCACTTGCTGTACTTAATTGGAGAATAAATGAGAGCAGCCAGGGACAATTCCATGGCAGGGTGCTTGTGTCGAGGTTCAGATAGTGCTGGCTGGCACTAGAATACGAGTGGCGTAGGGTTAGCCCCGGCGACTCCTCGAGCAGAGGCGAGCAGTGGAACGATAAAAGGGTGGGTGGACGGGTCCTAGGGTTAATGGTAAGCCTAGCGAAAACCCCCGTTGTGCACTGCAGGGGCTAACGCGGCAATCGCGTGTTTCGGCTCCGCGAAATACCAGCGGACACACCGCACATAGGATATAATCCTCTATTGGAGCAAATAACACGAGCACGGGAAACATGACGGCCCAGCGTCGCCACAGCGACGCATATTCTTCAGTTCTTCCTTTCGTTCCTCGTGTCTTTCTCCTCGGACTTCACTTATCGCGTTATTATAACTCGTGGGCAGTGATCACTGATATGGAAATTCACTGAAGAGTTAATGAGAGTCCGATGAGCCCCGTCGGAACTTTTATCGTGCCGATGCGATCGCAACTCGTAAGAGTAAGAAACGGTTGGACATGGATAGAGATAGAGAAAGACAGAGAGAGAGAGAGAGAGAGAGAGAGAGAGAGAGAGAGAGAGAGACCAAAGTCCAACGTCAGTAACGTTGCAGCAATTGCTCCCCATTTCTCTCCATGCCCTTCAGACAGCTGATAAATTACTCAACCTTGTAGTTGATCCTCGCCTGGACGTGGAACGAGATAAGGGTTACGCTCATCGTGAATTTTCGTGAAATTCCTTTTCGTACCGTGAAGCGGGAGTGTAAGCGACAAAGAAGAATAAGGAAGTCACGCAAGGATGTGCACGAGGGAATTAGACAGCTTGAGTAAACCGTAAAACGTCGATCATCGCGTCATAAGTAAGAAAGTTGCCGAGTGCCCGTATAAGCATAGATTACCGATAAATTAAACTTTCGGCGAGTTCGACATGCAGCCACGTGCTCTCCTACGTGCTGCAAAACCTCGGTAATTATCCTCGACAAGTTCCAACCAAATTTTCTGGCAAAGACGATTTACGATCGAATTAACGGATTGCCTGCCGGGAAGAAGCCGTCTCTCCCTCCTACCTGCTCTACACGACTTTCTTTCAACTTTCACCCCTAGCTACCTCTGAGGACGCTCTCGAGCCATTCACCCCGACCAAGGGCAACCTGCGCTATCCCCATGCGAGTACCCCCCCCCCCCCCCCACCCCTCTCTCCCAATCACTCTTCGCTCTCTTCGCTCTCTTTGCTCTCGTCAGTGACGCCTTCTTACGTATCTACCACCATCAGGATTGTTGCCAAGGGCACTGCAGCACGTGCCACAGATCGCCCGGAAGGCTTTGAGCTACATCATTAGCTCCATAATAAACTGACTCCAATCGAACGAAGACAATATACTTATTACCAAATCTCTTAAAAGTAAAAGGATGAGTCTGCAATAGGAATACTAAAATAGAAATAAGAGTAAGCGGGTGTCGCTGGAACGATTGCGTTCGCCCCCCTCAGAGCTTCTCAGCTTTCATGCTACCGCAATGTTTTGTTTGATTTTTCTATTTAAGAAGGAGGATCATCCTCTCAACGAAGAAACGTAGGAGTGGACTTTCACCGGTGTCGTCTTAACTGCTAATTACCCCAGCTAATCGATGCAGACGATATCCTACATTCTTTACATGACATCTTTAATGTAGAATATACCAACTGGATAGATTTTTCTCGAGATGTTACATTTTTAACAATTTTTTAAACGCTTAAAGCTAGAAGGAATTCCTATTGAGTGTGACTTCTTGATACGTTAATTAAGTTAATAGTTTTCCATGAATTTGAATTCTTTCAGAACCTAAATCGCCTAAAAAATCAGCCAACAGAAGCAACCAGCAATGCATCCTCGAGTTTTTGAGAAGACAAAGATCATTCCTGCTCTTTCTATTTTCCTACTCATCCAACTGAATGAATTTGAAGAAGGAAAAAAGGGATAACCGCCTTAGACGACAGAATATATCGATATTATCACTAGGATCTAAGGAAGGGAGCTTTCGCGAAGCTCCCGCATCACCGAGCGAAGCCTTTTTGACCCGGCACACACGCCGTCCATAGATCAACCAGAACCCTTAGACCGAACCCCTGTGCCACGGACTAACCATTAATTTACAACCCGCAGAGTAACCCCGTGGCCGACCCCCACATACAAGCCCCACATCCTTTTGCGGCAGATATGAGCTACAACGTGGCGCTGAGGGATGCCAGTGCGTTGCGCTTCCCTTCCTCGTCCACGCTCGTCCACGCTCGCCCCCTTATTCCCTTTCGCTTCTTCGCCCCTTTCCCTCGCTGCCACATCTCACGTCCATCCAGAGCCACAGCCACGGGGCCACAGCCACGGGGCGACGGCCGTCGGGCGTCCGTGGGTCTCGCAGCCAAAACCTTAACCTCAGCCTCATCTTTCTCCGCTAGCCAACCTTAAACGTATCATAATGCAATAGATATTTGCGCAAGTAGATGGAGTCTCGCACAACGTGAGACCAAATTCCATTGTTTTTCATCCGAAATCTTGAAAGGTCACCTAATTTCTTGAATACTGGACCTCTCAAGACGCCGCGCTCCGTCCCGTGATGCAGCATCCCATTATTCCTTGTGATGTTCATTGAGAAATTGACGAAACGCAGATGCACTGCAGCTGCGCACAGGTCGCTGATTCGGAAAGTTCAGGAGAAAATTAATAGAGCACAACCGTCTAGACTTTACGCAGTATGAACTTAGACCTTTCTGACGTCACGGGTTGAGAAATTATCGTGATTGACTGATAGTATAATGCAGCGAAGGCATCTTCCTTCTTTGAAGATAAAACGATCTGACGAGTGTTGTCCCGTAGATGGATTCTGCCCAGAACTCCCTCGCTCTGCGAGAACGGCAGATGGACAGATTGCACTTGCGAAAGCTGCGATCGCGCACGCAACTACCTATATCTAGTTCAAATTTAATATTATTAGCTTCCTGCCCTTCTGTTCAATTTCTGCAGGACCGCTCGCCTTTATACCTTTCGAAGAGAAATTAGAAAGTAGAAAGTAAATAGGTAACAAAGAAGGGCCGTAGCGCCGAATCCTGATATGATCTTAAGATAAAGTAGTAGATGTTGTACTCGAAACCGCAAAGGCTCGAAGTGATGATTGTGGAGGGGCAAATGCAGGCTAGGTGAAGCTGGGTGAAGCTGGGTGAAGTTAGGTGAAGCTAGTTGGAGATAGGTAGAGCTAGGTAAAGTCGTACGCACCGCGATATTACGTTTAATCACGTAAAGCTTATACAAGACGCTCGGAAGGTAAATTAACTCGGAGCCATAACTCAATGTCAGAGAGAGCTGCTTCGATAGAGCTTGCGCACCCTTGTGGCTCTAAGACTACTTCACGTGAAACTATGTATCTACGAATCTTCGAACCTACAGACAATGATAGCGGACGATATTGGCTCGGCACGCTGCCACGTATTTGCAATATGCACACCAGCCAGCTTCCTTCTTCTCCGCAAGTCACGTGACACCTCAGGGAGTGACAATAAATGTCAATTATTACAGCGACGCTTTGAGCTCTAATCATGCCCAACAATCGGGAACAGCTTTCACTTTGGAATTCTTGAAGCTCTGCGGGAGAAGAAGCTCAGTGGCTGCCAAGAGAGGAACTGCGGCCAGTGGAGATTAAAATTGAAGATGAAAGGTGGAGACGCTCGATTGCGGCCAATGGAAATGCGAATGCGAATCCACTTGAAGGCGAGTGGAGGAGGGGGGGAGCAAGGGGGAAATCAAAGTCCCGTAGTCGAAGAGGGAGGACGCAGTTAATTTATTAGCAGGAGATTAGCATAAGACATAAACGCGTGCCACGGAAATTGCGTGCCCGTAGGAGTGCATTTAAAGAAAACGTCGGAGGCACGCAAGCGAATTCGGAATTCTGCGTTATTAACAATAGGCCGCCTGAAGTTCGAAATACTTCAATAGCGTGAATGACAAGGGAAATTGCAAATGTGGGAAACGGAAATATTAGGAATATGACGACACCGTTAAACTTTTCAAATGATTATGTCAGGCAGCCTTAACCCTTGTCTCCTCTCTTCTCCTAGGCGTCGCCTAATTTGAAATTGCTAGTCACTAGCTAGACAATAATTGGCCAGACCTACCTTGATCGTCGCGTTGTGGGATCCTTCATGACCATAACTTCCGTGATGTCTCCATACTTGGTGAAGTACTCTCTGAGACTCTCTGAAAGCAAAAGAAGAGAAGGGAGCGATCAATCAGATTGCAAAGGTTGCAAATCGATATAAAATTAAAAAGTAAATGTAATCACTCGACACGAATGATCAGCTGAGATAAGATCGTTTAGTGACATCCTCTGTGATATAATCAAACAAATTGATCGATCTCTGGTTAAACTTTGATCGTAACACGTAACCTCGACAATACAAACTGTAAAAGAGTAGAACTCTTCGAGATTTACGGGGAAATGAAACTCTAAAGTCGTTAGCGCTCGTTCATTAATTGGCTGCTGCAAGAATTACGAGACTTTAACTGCAAGTAGTAAATTCTGCAAAACCTGGGAAGACTGGTGCGCCATGAGTGATAGGGGCAAAGATATGCGTGAACACCTTTGTGTGTGCGTGTGTGTGTGTGTGTGTGTGTGTGCGCGAATGAGTGTGAGAGAGAGAGAGGGTGGCGACAGGGGAGAATGCGAATCAAGGAACGAGACGTTCCTTCATAGTTGCGCCGCGATTGTTATCGTTCGAGCTTCAATTGCGCCCTGCAACTCCTCAGGCTACATCTCGATTAAAGATTTAATTAAGGCGAGAGTGACTCAGGCACTATTGTTCTTCTGCTTCGTTTAGCGCGAGCAGGTATCACTGCGTTTTCGATAAAATGATCTGAAATTATTTCAGCCGGCCTTTTAGGAAGGGAGTTGTCCAAGTCTCCTAGCTCGGAGCTTGAGGCAACATTTAGGCTGCGCCGAAATATTTTATTAAATCTTTGAAATATAAAATTTTATAAGGCCAAAGTTACCGTATTTGACCCATTGTTGCGTGTTCATGCTTTCTTATCTATAAGTTATCTGCTTTCACATCTCTTTACAACCTTCTCCAACCGTCCTTCACTCACATGTTATCTAAAGATTCTTCAAGTTAATTGCATATTTGAAAATTTTAAAAGGTGCATCAAGTGTAATTGATAAAAAAATAAGAGGCTATCATCTCCGATTAAACCGGCGTATAGCACAGTGTAACAGCTCGAACAACCTCAGCAACGGTAGCAACGACAGCAACGGTTGGACCTCGGCAACCTCAGCGGCCTCAACCAGTTCGACAGCAGCTAAACTGGTGAGGCTTCTCACCATCGTTGCCATGACGCACACCCTCTGCTCGACTCGGAACCTGCGAGGGTGAAGCTGGCAGTAGGCCAAGATGGCCGCACTCCAAATATATCTTTCACCCTATCTAATTATACGCTGTTTTATCCAGACCGCCCTGAAGACCTCGTAATGCCCCCGACAGTTACTTGCCTATTCGAGTGAGTGGTCGTGAGTTTCGATAAACCGCAAATCTTATGCTCTCCAAGAACACAGAATAAAATGGGAGAGAAGGAGCAATCGAAAGAATAATCAAAAAAGGGAAACACGACCCTCTCTCTCTTTTTGCGTGTGTGTTTTTCTTTCGAAATTTCTCGGCACGTGTCCTAGTTCGGACGATGGGACGTGGAAGGAGAGGATAGCAGGAAAGGAGGGACGAGTAATCGAGAGGAAGGATCGGGCTCGCGTGCGGGCGCCCGCTGCATCGCGAAACTACATTAATTATAATTGTCTTAGAGTTGCGATTTATAGCGTGTTAAATTTCAATTTACTCGGCAGCTCCGAATGTTTCTTCGAGTCATCATTCTTTTGGATATGAGTCTCCGATACGAAAACGAGAAATATAATATAAATTATATGTATAATAGGACAAATAGTAAATTAATGAATTGATGAACGAGCTAAGGATGGGAGGACGAAATGAGGGAAGTTGAGAAATTACGTAAAATGAAGCAGTAAGGAAGTTGGCATTCTTTGACGCGACTCGCCTCACGCCTTTTCCGCTATGAAAACGCCGCTAAATTAAAGAAACGCTTGGAGAGCAGCCCAGGACGTGATGTTTCCTTAATTTGTCCTAGTGCGAATTGATGGGGAGCAATTTTACGTTCCAGCCACTTTTAAAGCGTCCCGCTCCGAAATTTATGGACATTATTTCCTTAATTGTTCTTACTCCCCGACTTATTCTCCAGGAGGAATAAGCGTCGCGCCCACCTTTGTCCCCCATTAGCAACACTCTCGCTCGTCCATCGCGCCCGTCGCGCCCGTCGCGCCCGTCGCGCCCGTCGCGCCCGTCGCACCCATCGCAACCCTCGGATCCAAGAATTTCCTTTTGCGACGCAACATATTCACATTCTCATCGATCATTCGTGCCGTAAATTGTGAATCGGCAATCGAAAAGACGAGTGATAATTTGATTAAGCAATAGAGACACGCGAGCTGATTGTGTCCCTGAGGGTCCGCGATAAGGTGGACGCGTTGCACTGACCTACCTGGCACAGTGGATTTCGTCGCACAATCATTACATCATCTCTCTAATCTTCTGGATTCTCTTTTTTCTCATTTTTTATTTATTTCTTCGTCAATGCCTCATAGAATAATTTTAAAAATTCTCTAAAAAAAATTCATTTCATATAAACTATTAAGCCTTTGCGCGATCCGAGAGCCAGGAAATGTGCGCTTTGAGCATGTTACTTTCTAATCTCTTTGGTTGGTAGTTCTAATCCGTGCAACGAAACTGCTGAAGGAGTTTATGCTTTAGCCCAATGGAAAAGGAGGAGTCGTCCACTTCCAGATTTCGCGAGTGCAGCGTGTCTCTTATGGCACATATATCTTTATAAGCTTAAGCAGAATCCTTGAAGTTTCTTAAAGCTTTCGCAGTCCGCTCCTTCTTTTTATCTTCGCTCTTTTCTCCTGAGCGCAGCGCAGGGCATCGCCTCTGCCTCGCAGGGAGCCGATCGGCACGAAGACGATTTTCTCTGCGCTTCGGGAGCGCGTGAAACTCAGTTTGAGCTTCATCTCGCCAAGGATGGATCGAGGTGATGCTGTTAAATTTCATTCAAATGCGATTGTAACAGACGACGAGCCCAGAATAGCCCAGAATAGCCCAAAATAGCCCAAAAGAGTCCAGAGCAGAGAGGGAGTTCAAGGGAGTTCAAGGGAGTGCAGCCCAGCTATTCGGCCGAGTGTTTCTCTATATGCACAAAGGGCCGGCACAAAGTTCTATATAGTCCAGCGCTACACTCTCCTATTCCATCGCGAACCGTCGTATCCAGGAATGTTTCAGGATCCCCTAAGATAGGACAGAATAGAAGAGCAGCGGAAAAGAGAAGAAAGAGAAAGAAGAGAGGGAGGAGAGAGCTCTCCCATTTCGGAAGACTGTTCATTGAAACGAATGGCCTCCTCTACTCCCTAACCGGATCCTCGAAAAGTCCCATCTTCTTCGCACTCCTTTCTTCTGCATCCTGTAGATCCACCAGATCCACCAGATCCACCAGGATTACTTATGCTTCGGCAAAGAATGTGGCTCAGCCTAAACTATCATTTGAATAAACGCGGAGTTACTGGCTGCCAGAGACGCATTTCTCGAGTAATATTAATGGCATCGCGATGCCCACGGTTCTACGCCTGATAAGTAATCCCAGTGGCGCCGCCCTCGCGGCCAGTTTCGGCAGTACTCAAATCTCTTGTCGATTGCTGGTGCAATATGCTGCGCGGCATCTGTATCAACGACGCAAATGAATTAAAAAGAATAATAATAAAAAATACAAGATATCAAGCCTATATGTGTTCCAGTTGATGCCGATTAGACTCGAGCTACTTGTAAAGCGCACAAATTGCCTCTACCGTCCTTCCGATGGAGATACTCAAGTAGGTGGAAGGACAGCGGAAGAAAAGCGATAAGAAATCTATCGATTCGATCGAGAAGTGAAAAGACATCGTTTATCGGGCACCAGTTCAAGGTGCCACCAGCCTACAGAATAAGAATAACAGTAGTAAGAGTGATGTACGGTGCAGTGATAAGGGAAAAGTCCAAACTGCGGGTCAACGAGTGGAACCAATAAACCGATAGCTCAGTTTAATTAGCAACGCATCTATTCCCAGAGATTAAATTAAAGATGCAGAACGGACTTTGCTGTATCTCGATCGATTTTTATCGATTTTGGGCTCCAGTCGATCCGATCTAGCACGCGCGTGCCCGCAGCGAAGGGCTTTCGCTCTTTAATTCGATCATAAATAGCGAAACGGTGGGAAATATCAAACGGTCCAGTATTCCTTCTTAGGAAGTTTCGAAAGTTCGGCCAAAAGTTAACTCGTCTCTTTCTATAATATATTATCTGGATCCGAATTCACATTTATAAATACGGCAGGCAGAGCAGCGCGGCCGAGTCGCGCAAGTCGACTGTTTTGTTCGCGTTCGCGTGCCGCTCTATTTTAGTGACGGCTGCTCAGCATCCCAAAAGGAAAGAGTACAAATGCGAAAGAGTTTTTGCAAGATACAAGAGAGACCGTTCCACACGTTCGCTACTGCACCGGGCAAGCCAACAGGCATAGTGCGGTGCCTCCGTATGAGGATCTCATCTCCTTCACTGGAGCCAGAAGAAGGAGTCTGCTCGCTGGTGCCTCGAACACTTGGAAGTCTCTGGCTCCTTGATAATTGACAAAAGACACGTCACAGGCCTATTGTCATTCGCATCTACACGCGAATATTTTTCTCAAGACGCAATGAGTTCACTTGGTAGGCTGGTACATACCTATACAGGGTTGACAGAAGCAGAGCCTACCTGGCCGCGAGCCAGTCCCGCTTCCACGGCCTGCGATAGTGCATATACTATATAATGACTGCATAGTGGGTGCATAGTGGGTGCACAGTGGGTGCATAGTGGCTATACCGAACCCCCTCCAACGGGCGCATGGGTGCCCGCATTGCAGCTATGGCCCACCATCCTAATGATAGCAACTGCACGCAGGTATAAATTTGCCTAGGTAGCCACCCATTCACTCATTCACCCATTCACCCATTCACCCGTTCACCCATTCACCCATTCACCCATTCACCCATTCTCCGATTCGCCCGTTCGCCCGTTCGCCCGTTCGCCCGTTCGCCCGTTCGCCCGTTCGCCCGTTCGCTCATTGAGCCATACCCGTGCCCAGCCACTCACCCGGCAAACTCGGCCACCTCTCGCTTCGCAAACCACTGCCGATTTTCTTATGACAGTTTTTAACACGCGTAGAAAGTTTATGAGACGCATATTTCTGATAGCTAAATATCTAGGAAGGCCTCTCAAATAAGGCTCGAAAAACAAAGGGTTGAATTGGATCTATGCTTGGCACAAAAGATTATTTGATTACGCACTCCCACTTTTTTAACACTCACGTATTCTCAACAGCAAAATCCTCGTTCAATCCTCGATATCTTCTGCTGTCATTCGATTGATAACTTCCGATCTTAGCGTTTCAACTAGATGTGCATGCAGGCCGACTGGCACCGATTGGTGACGAAGGTTAATCCGTTTGACGATGAGGAGAGTAAAAGCAATCCGAGATGAGAGTGAAGAGGAAAGAGGAAGGAAAGAGTAAAGTGGGGGGAGGGGGCTGGTGATCTCTGCTATCGAGAGATCCGTTCTTGTTACTTCCAGCGACATCTTTAATTCATCGAATACGGATTGTGGGCTGAATCCTTGATGAGCTTTATTCCACATCCGCGCGCTCGAACTATTGGATCCGATGAGAGATTCTCATACGATAATACCTTCGCTAAGCCACCACTCGAGTTCTCTCAACTACTCGTGGCGGTTCAAGATCGTCACTCGGCACGGCACTCTGTCAGCTCGCTACCTGCTAACGTACTTTTCTCCTTATTCTCATCTTCATCCTGATGATCTTTCGCGGAAAAGCGCTTTTTCAAAGTCGTTCTCCGTTGGCTAGCAGGTTCTACCCTCGCTCGAACCGATTCTTTCTTTTCCGTTCGCGGCGGAGCTTCCGGCTCTCGTTTTCTCATGGGAAATCGAGTAGAAAACTACCTGCGGAGTAGATCTTCCAGTTTCTTTCGGACGGCGAACACGTCAGGTAAAACGGATTCGGTGGTTTAGACGTATACGATGGAAGAGTCAAAGGAGGTGGATGTGACCATCGCTATGACGGAGGAAGGGGAGACCATACAGAGAACTCCCCAATCAAATGAAGAAGAAGAAGAAGAGGAAAATAGTGAATATTTTCGAGAATTATCTGTCATGGAAAAGGGATGAAAGCCATATTCGGTGGGGATGACATCTACTTGCAGGCGAGTAGGTCGTTCCCTTAAGGGGACATCACAAATCATAGGAGTATCCAAAGAATATCTGTGAAATCGATGCGATCATCATTCTCAACTCCTGACACTAGTTTCACCTGCCTAAACAGCCTAACAAGTTTTTTCTTCTTCATTTCTCTCTCTCTCTCTCTCTCTCTCTCTCTCTTCCTCTGTCTATCTATCTTCTTTCCTTTTTCTGTAAATGGCGGTCATCTATTTTTGTATGCACTGCCACTCGAGCTGCCACAATTCCGATAATAGACGAGGCCCCGCTGAATTTTACAAAGGTCAGACCAGACTCGCCTCAGAGTCAGAGCTCAAGTAGAATCTATTTGAAAGGTTGAAGAATCGAGAAGAAGTTCTTAGAAAGTAGGAGGATGCCAAAGGGAGCAAAGTGAAGCAGGTTTCCTCAATGGGCTGGAAATCTTTCATTTTGAATGGTGCGCGATATGAAATTACCTAAGTAACCGAGGTGGTCTGGGCAAAGGAGGCCGCTGCAATTGCAAGACTTTCTAGGCAAACTTGTTTAATATTTCAAATCTCTCAGTACTCGAAAAATTGAATTTAATAATTCAGTCGAAATGGGAGCCCGCCATTTAGAAGCGGCAGCGTGATCTCGCATGGGCTCGACAGGTAGCTCAGGTAGGCCATTCGATTAAAAATGCAATATCCAGCGCAATTTCTCAATTCGATTTCACAAAGGTATGTGTACCTATCTAACTTTTATATAATCAATTTTATTTTTCCATGAATTTACATCATCCGACGAATATATTCTTTAGGAAGCTTTTATATCCAGCTTTACGACCTTCAAATTATACGTGTGCGTGCTTGAACGATGATGCACGCGGAATGTAATAGCTGCAACAGTTGCGCCACCACAGCGCTGTCGGGAACGGACGAAGCTTCATGGCTCTGAGATAATCAAAATGGCTGACCCCACGGTGTCCCACGCAATAAAGTATAGTTCGAAACGTCTAATAAAATGGTGTCAAAATCGAGCCGCTATTCAACGAACTCAACAATGTGTACATACGGTCGAAAACTGATGAAGCGATGATGGTTACCGAAGAGCAACGTGTGTCGATAGCGCAGAGATTCTAGGCGAGCGCGTATAGACAAAATCGTTTCATGTTCAAATCTGTCAACCTAAATACATGATGCAACAGACGACAGGAATATTTTGGTTGTATCAGAGTTCGCTGGCGCGTCGTGCTCTTGCGTCTCGTGTCTCGCTTGATCGGCAAGTCTGCGTAGACGCGTCCCACTTAGAATTAGCCCCCGTTAACCCCGAGTACGCGCCGTTCAATTCAATATCCACGATGACGTCAAAAGCGACCTCACCAAATCAGATTCACTTGATTCAGGAAGGCTGCCAATAATTCAAAGTTCACCTGTGCGTCACCTGCAATCTCATCGAGTCGTCATCCTCAGTCGTCGCGCATCGCCGTCAGACGATGATAACCGCGAGCACCGAGTCCCTTCAGTTTTCACTGTTTAGCCCTGATACGTCCCTTAAAAAAAATATCTACACGAGAGATCCATATGGATCACCGTATTTTCCAACGAATCAATGATTATAACATTAAGTAAAATTTCATTTAACTTAGTTATCACATGTACTTGCGTCAACGAACTGCTGTCTTCGCTCGAAAGACGATAAAGCGTCGCGACCGCTCAGAGCGCCTAATCTCACTTCTCGCTGAGTCGACTTTAGCCACGAAAATGTAAAAAAAGATTGAGGTCGCTCTGCTTGATTTGTTGGATTAGCTTATGCTCGACCTTCTCGACTCTAAATGTTGAAAATGGGCAGAGCTTATGGGTCGCACCGATATACCTGTTATTCGTGCATCGCAGCACTATCACAACGCATATGGGTAAAATTTAATCGGAAGCTCGATCGTCTAACATGTTAATTTATATAAAATATTTTATTAGAGGCATCTCAATTTTTTCATTTTTTCGACGTTAGGCTATGCGTCGAATAAATACTTTAACGGCCGAAAGTGGGTGCAATGTCGGCCAAGGAGCGTATGAGGATCAAGGGGTCCGCGGCAGTTGCTGCGCCAAGTATAAATTTAATTCTCAAAGATACTGTCAATGCGAGAAAGTATCGGCATAAACGAAAGATAAACGATGTATGGTAAAATTAGAAAGTTGGAGTTTGGCGTCGGAGGCAACCTGAATACACGCATCGAACAGGAGGAGCCATCCGTGCCAAAAAGCACCCTTGTCCAACTAGATCTCATATTCGCCAAAGAACAAGTAAAATTGATCGAGCTCCTAAATTCTCGTAAGCATGTGAAAGATTTTATCGCGAGCTCGAGTGGTACTTAAGTGCGGCGAGATGCGACTTCAGACTTCAGACTTCAGACTTCAGGATTGAGGATCGGAGAGGCGAGCAAAGTTTTCGGCAGCATGGATGCAGGATTTCGAGGAAGGGAAGATGTCACTCCGTTCAACTGCTACTGCCAGCCTATTTTATATACCTGGGCTATCCGGCTGTGTCCTGAGTTCATAATCCAAACTCGCAATCGTTTGGCAGCAGGAGCTCTTTTATATATAGAAACGAGAGCCGTTGATTAAGAATCATGATTAGCATTTATTTCGGTTGTGTTTGGGCCGGATTCCGCGTGCTAAATTTGGCCCAGGTTTCTCGGGTACTACTGGCTACTGGCTACTGGCTACTGCTGTTGCCACCGATGTATTGCTGTGCGCCTCCTCGCACCTTTTCGAAACTGTTGCAGCAACTTGCTCCATTAGCCCCGATCGTTCACGGTCCAAAACAGCGAAGCCAATAGAGGATCGAAACTTTAGATTAGAGTATTTCTTTGTGTTTCCATTTCTCCACCTAATGTCCACTCAATTAAATTTTTTTGGCAAGGAGGCTCGGGTTTGGCAGTAACGCGCGACCGGTAACATCAAAGGCGGAAGAATCAGGAAAAATATGATGCGATTAATTGACAGCAACGAATCTCTTGAATCGTTACGATTGCCAATTTTATGCGACGTACGAGCCACATTTATACATACATATATTTAGGAATTTCCAATGCTCGCCATTGAAATTTGACTCTATCCATGTTAATGAACAGTAGGGTCCTAATAAAGAAAATAAAAAGTTTCTAGGGAGCAATTAGAAACCTATTCGCAGGAGGTTGGAGTTTGAACCGCAAGTTCGAAAGCTCCACCTCCGCGAATAATGCAGCAATCGTGTTCGTAAACCTCGATCCGAGCTGCACGTGTCGCCGCGGCGGTGCGACCGCTGCTTCGCATCACATCGGGAAACAACATCAAGAGTATCGGCCAGACCTACGGAAATCCTGGATCAGAGCAAACCGATCGCAAACCAGCCGAGCCGACCAACCCGTGGAATTCGTCTGCACTACCGGAGGATCGAGATCTGGTCCTTCGGGCGCAGCTTCATCCGTCCTCGAAAGGATCGGCCGTTCGATGATAAAGAACCAGAAAGGCATCTCGATCAAAGATGAGGAAAAGAAAAAGATAAAAAAATTTGGATACTCTTTAAGACCCTTTTGATTCTGACTCGAATGCGAAAAAGCGCGATGCACTATGAAAAGACTATACATATAATTTCGAATTTTCCAAATCCTCAAATCCCAAAGAGACTCAACGGAATTGGATCACTCTGAATAGACTGGAGTATCTTCTGATCGGTCGGTTTTTAATCAGCCAAGAGCTTCCGAGATATCTTTCGGGAATCTCCCGTCGGTTCACTTCGATCCTTGACGATGCGCGAATCTTTCTTGCCATTTAGCTCGGAACGTAAAAGTCCACCTCACGTTGCCGCGCTCGTTGCCACGTTCGTTGCTGGACTCACTCTGGCCCATCTGTAGCCTCTAGCGGCGCTTATTTTCAATTTTTCTAACAGCTTTTTTTCACCTATTTACATTGTACGTCGCTGTCCGATATGGGAACAATAGGCCCAATGCCTGTCACGAAGAGGAGTAGGTATTTAAATGACAAGGAGGCTTCCACGCGCGTTTCGAGGGGGACCAGCAGCCTGCGATGAGTGGCTGACGTCGAACATTTAACGCCCGTCCTCCGGGACAGCAAGATAAAAACGCCCAAAAAATATGAGAGTAAAGGGGAGAATCAAGTATTTCACCAGTGAAAGAATCAGATTATTGACTTTGGGTAAATTCAGTCGAAAACTCATCTGTATATCGTTGATTGGCGCGAGAGGATGGATCGATAGACGTGTCAATAAGCTAAAAGACGAGCTCGAGGAAGAATGAATCTAAATTCCTTCGAATCGCGTATGGTCCTCGCTCCGACTAATTGGATCCTAGAATACGAATTATTCGTGAACACAGAGTAGAATAGTTGCGATGACAACCTGTTGTCGATCACCTAAAGTTCCATGCAGTTGAAAACTAACCCAACCCAATGCGCCAATCAGACTTCATACAGTCAGATAGATAATCGTTGCATCAAGGGTGTCGAGTGTCGTTGCCATTCGAATTTCCAATTGCCGCTAACAAGAAACCTAACGCGACTTCTTTCTAAATTCCTGCCGGTGCATAAAGTTTCCATGAAACGAAAGCTGCGTAAGATATCGGGTCGGAAGGAGGGAGGGAAGGAAGGAAAGAAGGAAAGAAGGAAGCTGCACGCGCGACTTTGAACCTCAAAGAGGTCAGAGAGGCGAGTGTGCCGCCTGCAGGAAGAATATACAGAGAGGGGATATGTAAGCCCCGCATCGGTAGCTCAGCGAGGCGCTGTTAAACGTGACGTAGGAATTTCATAAATCAGCCGGAGTCTGTGCGCCTCCGGCGTATCGCGCGCTCGCACGCTCGCGCCGCTTCGACCGGACACCGCGCCGTTTCTAGGCCGCCATTCCTCCTATCGCCGACATCGCGCCATTCTCACCATTCTCACAATTCCCACCAACCGCACTGATCTCGCATTATTACGTCTGACACGATTCCTATCAGTGGTTAATGTTTTACGGTACAATCCTCCCTCTCGCCCTCCGAGTTTCAGTCGAGGCGATTAAGCGGAATTCATAAGTCAGAGCGCGAGCGCCGATGACCTTTGCGCAAGGAGGGATAGGAAAATGGAGAAGCAGAGAAGTAATTTGAAAGAATGGCCGAGAAGAGGAAGCTGGGCGGGATCTCCTTATCGCGAGCCAGGGAAGGAGGGCTTTCCCTTCTTTCCCTCGAATTAACGGCCTGCGTTTCAAATAAACTCGTAATTCCAGGGGGATTCTTGAAAATGTAAAAGGGAAGACGGGCGGCGTCCTCCGATCGTGACGATCGTCATTGCCCTGATTATCGTGGAGGGTCGACGCTCGAGCGAGAGATACGTCGCTCCGCACCGAAGCTTCCGATAGATCCAAGTGTTTTAGTGGGAGTGAGGACGGAGCTGCTTTCCCAGTTGATCCTCCCTAAATCACAAAGGAGAAAGGACACCGGAGACAGATTGGATCGAGCCAATTGTCCGGCTGCAAAGGAGCGAACGGAGAATCGAGCTTAATGGCGGGTTCTCGACTTTAATGTATCGTTCTTAGGAATCTAATCAGAGGGCAGCGCGTCCCTTGTTGCCGTCGCCTGCAACTCGCCTTTCCTCGTGAACCTCTGCGCGCTCCCGAGAAGCGATCCAAGAGGACGTTTCGAATTCATCCATCCGCTAACCTCTAATCTTTATCTCATCGATAACAATGATGGGAGACAAGGATGTCCCACCCCCCCCCCCCCTGTCCTGTCCTGTGCAGAACATTTACTTCTTACCCACCCGTACCATCCTCCTCGTGGCTCCTTTCGAGTGTCGATCGTCAATTCTCTTCTGCGCACACACGACATACCTACTCTTGCGATGCCTGGGACGCCTGGGACGCCTGGGAAGCCTAGGACGCCTGGGACGCCTGGGACGCCTGGGAAGCCTGTGATCTCTAGGACCTTCAGGACACGTACGAAGCATTTCCGCGACCGTTGCTTCAATGGTAAGTGTCTGCCTCTCTTCTCGCCTGACATTCTTCATCCGCTTTCGTTTTGGTGTCCACGAAGCTCGAGTTTCCATGCGCGCCGCAGATCTTACATTAACAATCTGCCGAGAGCACGCTCGAAATTTATTAAGGACTTTATGGCTGCCCAGCATCTTTAGAGGATATTTTTTCTTAGTGCACAATAAAGCGTCACTTGCACTTGGCTTTTATGGTTTTTTAACGCATTTTCTTAACTCGAGCTTAACGTAACGATATTGTAAATAGGAAAGGATAATCCACATCATCTTCGATCGTCCACCCTTCTTCCATGTATCCGCATGCCAGCCAGGCGCTAACCAATTCTTGTTTCATCGGAAACTGATGAGCCGATAAAACCTGGGAGTTGAGGCGAAACACAGAGTCTTCTCAACTACGGCAAAACGAGAGGACTTCGCGCGCTCTACAGCCCTTTGCCTCTCTCTCTCTCTCTCTCTCTCTCTCTCTCTCTCTCTCTCTCTCTCTCTCTCTAACCGGGCGCCGGTAACTCAACCGGACCTCTGCCGATCCGTGAAAACCGGTCTATCTCATAAGTAACACTGTGTAAAAGGCGTTTATGACATTAAATCGTCAGTTTACTATCTCGCAGGACTCTACAATCCAGTGCCTCTCGCTATAGACCGATAATCAGATAGCTCAAGCGACACGCGCACGCGGCTCATTTTTTCGGCGAGCGAGAAACTCCCGAGTGTCTCTGATTTCGAGGTAGCTCTAACGTTAAGCGTAAATCTCGGCTCTTTCTCATGTAAATATGAACGATCTCGGCTACCCCAAATCCAAATCTACAGCGACACCCGCTTTGCTGACACTCGACCCGCCGCCCTCACAACTCTCAATTACGCAATTTAACCAAGCATTAAAATGATCCTCCATTCCCCAGTCTACTTAAGTCTGATTCTCATTCTCCCGGCCTCATTCTGCCGCCATCATTGCTACCTACTAGTCTCTGACTCCCTGACTCTCTTTTCTCCTTCTCGTCCTTCAGCACCGCTAACGTCGTTCGAAGCCACAGCTCGTACTTGTGCATTTTCTTTTGTCTTCGGAAGGAAAAGCTAGCAAAGAGTCTTCCCTCCTCTGGGTTAAGCAACCTTTCCCCAGTTGGATTATGAGCAGGACACTGTAATCTGTAATCCTTGTAGAGACTTTCTCCGCACCCTATCTCTCCACGACGTCTTCCCTTCCACATTACCATCTCCTGTCTGTATTTTGACGAGGTAGGTTTAACCTACTCGAGTAAAAAATAAAAGTTCTCGCTGCCTACTTCAGATGCTCCGGCCGCGCTGGCAAGGAGCGAAGGAATTGCGAAAAGTGCTTCCAACCGATCGAGTAACGCACTGAACTTCACGGGTTCCCATATCGTAATGGGTCAGCCATCATCGATCGGGGGCACAATAATAAAACCAATTAAGCGCGGCTCTCCTAAAAAAATGCCTGACTATTGGCGCGATTCCAAATCAATTTAAAAGTTCGCAGCGTTCGCTGCCAATCGGTCGCGCTAGCAACGCGCGATTCTGTAAGTCATTACCAGGAAGGCTCTCGGTAATGACAAGTGGAAGGGTAGAGCTGGCGGGAGCCGTGATAGGCGGCACAATTAAACTCGCTTCATAATTTCTCAGGCGCTGTAAGCGTGCTTAATGAGAAATGCGCGTTCGCGCTGATGAATCTGCCTCGAGAATATCCTCGAATTGCAGCTGGTGGCAATCGGCTCTTCTTCTTCTGTAACTCACCTTATGTCCTGTACCCACCACCCACCACCCACCACCATCGATTAGCCTGACACCGTCGCTCCTAACTTTGACTTATTTCGATTACCTGGCACCTAGTAGTTGCCCTTCGAACTACTACGTTAGAGCAACATCATAGTACAGACGTGCACAGCGACGAGCCATCCTCTCAAGCCTTTGCTTTCTCCAGAAATTTCACTGAGTCTCGATGTGCTATCATAACTCGCGAATGGCTCTCATTACCATGCCGAATTTGCTACTTCAGAATACTTCTTCAGAGTACTTCTTCCTCGACTGATATGACACGATGATGATGTGGTTCTCCAGTAAACAAGAAAGCTACGAGCTTGTTACTACGAGGTACTTCGAGGTACCACGAGGTGCCTGAGCCAACTGCTCGGTCATCCAACCATTGATTTTTTCAGTCACCTCAGCATCCGACTCCCTCGACTGTATCCGGTAAGGCCGAAACCCGTCCACATGAGTCGATACCGACGACTGCGACTAACAAACTGGGTTCCCGTCTCCAAAAGATCTCAAATATAATATTAAATAATCTAAATACGTTATGTAGGTGGACGACGAGAATTGTCTTTGCAAACGTGAGAACGAAGGTCAGAAAAGTAATGAAATGGATGAGTAAGTGGTGGAAGAGATGGGAGAAATTGCTAACAGCGATGAGAGTGATAAGACCTCAGAAGGAGACAACTAGAGCACTCTGAGTGCATATAACTGCATATATGTATGTTATCGCGTGCGCCTATACGACTAGGGCTACTGGGGCTACTGGGGCTACTGGGGCTACTGGGGCTACTAGAGCGGCCGAATCCTGCATACGTGTAGATCTATCCTTACGGAACGCGCAAGCAGTACGGGAATCAAGTTTATTGCAGAAATGCATTAGATCGAATAGGCTACATGACTTGAACCTCGACACAAGGTACCTCCCCCCCTCACCCTCGCTGCACGTCACCCTACCTGCAGGATGATAACCACCCTGAGAGTACTAAGGGCCCAATAAACTCAACGGAATTTACTGCGAACCTCGGAAGTTAAGGTGAACTCGCTTCAGGACTGAATCGACTCAGCGGAACGGTGGCACGGAAGGGCGCGTGACTCGCGGCAATACTACTCGTACTTTCATCCTGCCCATCGTGATCCTCGCTCTTCCTTTTTTCCTCCTCTTCGTCTTCGTTCCGGGTTCCCCGCTCCCTGTTGCAGCAACTCTCGATGCAATAAAGGAACAGACTACCGGACGTGAAAGAGCCAGAGAGCCGAGAATCCTCGCAGACTCGTTTGCGACTGACTATCGAAGACTCATTATCGAAGATACGCAACAGAGTGAAGAATTGTACTCGGAATCGTAATTGATCATTATCGTCCTCAATGAGGATAGCTAAAAAGAAAGGTAACGATAGAAGTCAAAATAGAGTTGAAGAAAAAAGAGTGAAAATCAAACAATTGTCGCAAAAACGTAGACTGGCCTGTCGGGGGTAGCTGTGACTGACTGCTGATGACTGAGGAACTAGGCAACTAGGCGACTAGGCGACCAGGCGACTAGGTGACTAGGTGACTAGGTGACTGGCTAGAAAACTAGAACTTGGAGCATAACAGAATATAGATAAGGAATACCCGAGAAGGCAGTCCCGCCGCGCCGGTGCTTTGGCTTTACCGAGTGTACTTTACCGAGCATATAAATCTTATTTATGGCTGAATAAACCCCCCCCCCTCTCTCTCTCTCTCTCTCTCTCTCTCTCTCGACTATCGTTCTGACGATTCGTCAGCGCGACCGACTCTGCGTTTGCGTCAGTCGCCGCGTTTACCTCACCCAATTGTATGAATCTTCGGATCATCCGAGCGAAAGAATGTGCGAGTGTGCGAGTCCAGGAGGCTCGAGCAATCGAAGGGAGCCGATCGGACAATAAATCGAATTCAATTTCTCAAGTTCACAGTTTAATTAGCGATGATCGTTTCACATTAGCAGCCACTGTCAGCAACGAAGAATTAACTGAACTCCGCACGCGAATCCTGTTCTCAATGCTCTCGTCAATCTATCTTCCAGGCTTCGCATTTGACGGCCGTTTCAAATGCAACTAACTGCCTGTGGCTCATCCAAGGGGCTCGCACCACTTTCAAATCTCGAATCCGAATGGCCAAGCGCTGAGGTGTGCATCCGTCAATTACTCTCGCTTCCTTCTGCAAATGGGCTTTTCTGCCAAGTTAAATCAGCGGCGGATTATCGGCACGATAAGATACGAAGCCACATGGAATTCCAGAGAGCCGATGAGTTGCTGGAAAATTCCAAGAAGGTTCCCACGGTTCGCTCGGTGATTCCCGCGTGCGATTCCCGGCACAGCCACAGGTTCATTCTTAGGGGCAACAGGGCTCAGAGGGAAAAGGGCATCGAGATCCTCTCGTTGACATATATGTACATATGTATAATCATTTTTGACAAATAATTACTCGGCAAGTTCATTGCGCTTAAGCTCGGGCTAAGGGCTAAGGGCAGGATTATTAGCGAAGGTTAATCGATCCATTACGCACGATTATCGCCGACTCTTCCTTCCTTCTCAAATGACTTCTCTAATTCTGTCCATTATCTCGCGAAATGACTTCGGAACCGACTCTCGTCCATCCACGCCTGATATTCAGGCACACCCGGTGCCGAGGAACTTTGTCCCCTTGGTTTCCTCATCCTCCACTCATTAAGAAAATTCTAGCGATCCCACATGACGAGGTTGACTCTTGACTGGGTCCCCCTTCAATCTCGACTAATCGCGGTTCTTTATTGTTATGTCGTCATAGCGTGTAACAAGTATCGTTGCTCACCTGAAACGAAGAAGAAGGCAGGACACTGTTAGACTCGAACTCTCCGTTTTCATGGAGACGAAACGAAGACTCAGGTAAAGATGGGATTGATGGGGTTTCTGGGGTTGACGGGGTAGACGGGATTGCCTTGGACGTCGTAGAAATATGCGAGGAGTCAGAAGAGTAGAAGATTTTAATCTCGTGGCCAGTTAAAAACTCTCATAGATCGCGGACTGGGGCGGATATAACGATAAGATCGTTCGCTGAGTCACCGAGAGGCGCGCGAGCCCCTGTTCGCGAGATCAAATAAAACTTGAATGAAATTTAATAAGTTTCTTGAGGAAGGTCATAACTTTCAAGGGAAACACGGCTGGAGGGATGTAAATTAAAGAGGGTTTCGCTGCGCGCTCTGCACTCGCGAAATACTTTGCACGAAGAATCGTGCAGGAGCTTTTATACAAAAGTAAATTCACGTCCTCCACACCTGCATGTAGCTATCGAGCGCATATTATTAGCTAGAGTACATACGAGCATAGCGTAATTGCACATGCATGTAACGTACAGCTGACAAAAGAGTAAAAGGAAAAAAGAGGTTGTAAAGTAGTGGGAGCTGCTATTAAAGGGATACTATTCGATTAGAGTTGGTTATCATCGACCTTCTGGCCAGCAGTCTAATTAAAGGCAGTTCTAGGATCCTCCAGCTGCCTTCAATAATAAATCCCTTGAGCAGCCTTAAGCCTCGATAAAGTGGCTTGAACGAGTAAACTTTATCTTTTCGCTGTACGTTTCTGTTGGTAGCCAGAGCGGGAGGGGGGTGGGGGGGGGGGGCGGTGGCTGAAGCCTTCGCCTCTTCCTCGAGCTTCTTCCGAGCTCGCCGCATCCCTTGAACTGCGTCCGACGTGAGGACGCGCCGCGGCGCGCGCGACTCGCAGCCTCCTCGAGTTCTCCTTCTCGCTACATATTTCTCAAGTTATCGGATGCACGAGGCGCCGCGATTGCTGCTCAGCGGTAAAAAAGTTTTCCTCCATATTTTTTGATCCCGCCGGCGGAAGCGGAATAGGCAACGATATCTCGAGAAAGGAGAGTCACGTAGCGCCCTGGAAATCGGATTAATCGCAGAGCTGGAGCGAAGCGTGTGGTCGCCGCTGATTTCGACCCTGAGGATTCTTCATCTAAAATCTTCCGCTTCTCCAACAGTGAACGCAGCCACAAGCTCCATTCCAGATCATCTCGAAGAATGGATTCTAAAAATTGTGCGAGCTTTCCGAGAAAACGAATCGAATTAAACGTAAACGTCCCCAATTGTCTTTTCCAAGAGGCTCATTGCCTCATTTAATTCTAAAGTCGCCTCAACCTGAACGACACTCTGCCGCGTCTTATTCAGGAAAGGATCTTTTCTTCCAATCAATGACTTTCACATTTCTAATGGTTCTACACAAGCGAAAAACTTAAAAGTTTAAAAAATGATAACCGATCGTTCTTATATTACTACAACCGTTTCTTTAAAATTTGCATCGATTGTTGCTGCACCGTGTTTTGTGTCTTGTGTTGCACCCTGTGGAATATCGGAAGCGCCTGCAAATCTGTCGCCGGTAATGCAAAAGAATAGAGATCTCTTTTTCGTCTCCTTTAAAGGATAACGAAGAAAAGAAACTTGTGCATGACGTACCATCTCTATAAATAGACTGTAACTGCAGAATTTGGTACTTTGAGGGAAACCGAGTAGGAGCGATAAAGTCGCCTTTCACGGAAACAGAACCTAATCCCGAGAAGTTACGTGACCAGAATTACATTTGGTTCTTCCTAGAGAATCTTGTTTGTATCACAGGCTGCAGACATCATTCTCTCTCTCTCTCTCTCTCTCTCTCTCTCTCTCTCTCTCTCCCTCTCTCTTTCAGTTCATTCAGTAATTCTCTCCTTCGCCAAGTAACTGATTTTATTTGTTATGAAAAGTAGGAATGATCGATCCTCGATCTGAGCAATCCGAAGTGAGGATCAGCTCGGCTTGCGCTCCCGGCGCTAGAATGGCACTCTGCGTATGCATCCAAAGTTATCTGAAGCAAATGGGTTTCTTGGCTCATGACCAATCGTTATTGCAATAATACGAAAATTATAATATGGTTGCTCTGAATTATGCGACAGGCGGGCACGCGGAAACGTGGAAACGCAGAAACGCGTGCATTTACATTATGCAGAATATCATTTTAAACATTCCGACGATATATTCTCCTCCTCCTCCTCCTCCTCCTCTAGGCTCCGTTTTCTTTATTTATTTTCCAAAAATTGTTTGGCAACCATTGGCCCACTGATCCGATACTACGTCAGCTGACTCGCTCTCGAGAGGATAACAACAAATTGGCCAAAGATGATGGAAAAAGTTTTCCAGTTACACGCAGGAGCCTGGAGAACGAGGCTGCGCCGAAAAATCCATTTCTTCAAATCCTTTCCTTCCACTTTCATTACGTCTTCTTGCATTTGGCCTCTTCCGCCGGTGCTCCTTGCATCTGCCTTTCCGCCTTTCTGCCTTTCAGCTTTCCAGGCTACCTCCGTGTAATCTACTACACTGAAGTTGCTCACTTACTCCTAATAAAGATAGCCACTCGGCATAGAAGAAAAATAAGTGCAGGAGCTATCTGGTCAGTCTGTAGAGTAAAATCTCAATGGCACAGGACGTTCACACTTTGGACCTCAAGTTTCTTCGGAAACATGTGGCCGACGGGTCCCTCTTAGTTCAGCCTGGAAGAGGAAGAGCTGCAAAATTATATTCTGTCGATGTGGAAGATGCTCAGATTTATCTATTTTCGTTATCTTCATCGGTATGATCGAAGAGAAGAAACGCGGTGAAACGATCGTGGAAGTCGAAAGCGTAAATCGAACGTGCCGGCGGCTTTAAAGAGATTTGTGCCGATCGATAATAGAGAGTCCGCAGGAAAAAAGTCTAAAGTTTGGCTATTCTCCGGGCTCGAGGAAAGACCCACCGAGCGGATTCCAAGTAATCTCGGAACAATCGGGTCTTTCGTGCCGATTAAAAGGAGATCGCAAACTATTATACCTTTCAATTAATTAAATCCTCGCTATGTCATATCTACCTTCGGCACACACAGTTCCACTCGAGCACATTTCTATATCCCCTCGCGGAATCGAGGCTGATGCACATGAAATTGAGAATCGAAGCTTTCCTATATTTGAATTGGATTAGGAAGAGAGTGAAGGGCGAAGGATGAAGGATGAAGGGGAAGCCGGAAATGAGGACGGTGAGTCTCGTCTATGGAAATTCACTCGATTCGAAAAGAGATGCGGATTTAGCACCCAGGAGAACTCGCTATCAGTGACGCGCCATTTGGAAAGCATCGGCGATTCTAACCGGCAGCCACGTGGAAGCCCAAGCTGCCTGCGATGCCAGCATTTCTGCAGCACGCGCGCTGCGTCGCTGTGCTGCTCTGTGCTCTTCTCCTGATCTACTTTTTCATTTTTTTTTAACCGATGTGCAGCTCCCTGTAAGCAAAATACTTTTGCACAACTGGCTGCGTCATTACCACTCCCCCCCCCCCCCCCGAATCTGTATTTTATTAGCGCAAGCTGAATCACATGGCTACAAATACGCCAGCAGCCACCCTCTTGGCCGTCCCGGAGGCTCTTCCGGGGCTCGAGATGACGCAATTCGAGAGGGTGAGAGGATTCAGGAAGGTCTAAAGGGTCGCAGGGGCCAGCGACATGAAATTAGCATCAACCGGAAGCAGCACATTTCTCTTGCGACCCTCTTGGACCTACAAGGTCACCATTCGAATATTTAGGATAACCAATCTTCTCTCTTTCCGCGATATAAACCGAAGGAAATCCAAAGACGCGCAGCGTCGCGACGCATTACTCTATGTTATATTCTATATTCGATCAGGTTTTAGGATAGAAGCGCCATTCTTGAGTTATAAATAGGTGCAAGGGGAACGAATGGGTCGGCGCAAAGCGAAAGGAAGAGAGCTCCTACAGCTGGTCCCGTCGCTCATCTCATCTCATCTCATTGAGATCGTTAACAGCTGCAGCAGTCAATGGAGATTAGCCCGAGGAGCAACCAATTGTACGGCAGAGCGGAATTAGCGCAACCAATGGGAAATAGGGAAATAGGGAAGTAGGGAACGAGTGAGCGAATCCAAATGGAACCATTGCGAAATTGGTACATGTAGTTCAAAAAACAGAAACAAATTGACGGCTCTGCCACAATTTGACATTTCACTCCCGGCGAGCAACCGTTTCGTCCTAGCTGGTTCCCTTATATGGCGTAACTTTCGAGCAAAGCAGCGACCGCTTGCCAATTCTCACTTTTATTCGTTCCACGAGGCAAGAAGATTAAGCAAAGTAAAACTGATAGACTTGCATCTATTGCATCATAAGAAATCTTTAATTCTTGCAATATTTAAAGTGGTCCGCTCCAAAATTATTAGGTATACGTATTACGATCAAACGATTGCGTCCCATTACTGGACTGGGATGGAGGGAAGGACCATCTCGATAAAAGTGACTTAACGACGGAATTAGGTATGACCAATGGTCTCTGCAGGCCCACGCGCCATGTCGCTTTTTCGAGGATTCCCTGGCGCGCCGCTTTCATTGCTGTTTCGGCTCACGTTCGGACTTTCGGACTTTCGGACGTTCGGACACAAACAGTAGCCACAGCTACCCTTTCTTTTTCGGTCGCGAGTTTTTCAAGCAGCAGCGGATTTTTCTCGATGCCCGACGTCCGTACACGAGGTGTAACAAAATGTTTCTTGCTCAAATTTGCTAGATTGCACAGTTGTATACACGTGTTACATGGTATATCGAATCCAGCCCAGTGAGCTTCAATACCTCCGTCACTAAATCGCATAAGAAAATGAAACGAAGCGTGAAACATGCAGGTGGAAATTAACCACTTAACTCGATTAAAATGGAGCCTGACCTACAAATTTTCCAGAGTACGACGAAACTTAAGCCATTATATCCCGAGTTTCCGCTGATTGTGAGTTTCCTACGCTCTTTACTTCTTCACGGTACAATCTTTCCCTAAAATTGCTCGAGTAGCTCGAGTTGCTCGAGTTGCTCGAGTTCCTGAAATTGCTTGAATCGCGTCTCAACGAAGTGTTCGCGCGGTTCTCGCACGGTTCTCGCACAGTGGCTGAGGAGCATCCCGACGCTTTTCGACCGTAACCTCCAAACAGGTTCCCCTCGCGTTCGTGTCGTCCATTCTGGCCAAGATGCACTTGGCAGCTAGACAGCGAGGCAGCGAGGCAGCGACGTGGGCAGCCACAACGCGATTATACGTGTGATAGCTAATATTTGTCACGTTTCATTTCCAACACGCATTTCAACCATCGAGCATTAAAAAAGCCAATCACACGCGCTTATTACCTCGTTACGCGAGGGACTCAAAAGTCGCAAAATCTAGCTGTAATATTGCTAAACCAATCTCGATTCGAAGTGCACAGACTGAATTAGGCCAAGATCACAATGCCTGCTCGAAAGTTCTTGTCAGTTGGTTATTAAAAGTTATTGACTCTCCGGTTTACTATTCGATCGAAGGGACGTCGATCAAGGATCATCTCCTGAATATTGATCCTACTAAGGCAAGTCGAAATTCTCAATGCCGACACGAAGACATTTACCGCCTCAATGGATACCGGAGTTCGATTCACACGCGACTCTCGCTTCGATATAATAAATATCTCGTCGTACGGAGCGATTTTCGGCAATGCGAGGCCGTCCTGGGTCACAGCGCCAACCACTTCCTCTGTGCATTCAGCACTTCGCGTTTCACCAAATGTCAAATGTAAATTGGAAAATCGATTTGACTCGCTAAGTATGTCCGATAAAAAGATTCCCGGTAATAAAATCACAAGGCGACTTCATAAATTCGTAGCAGTTCAATGCGACTCGGTGTATCTTGGATTGCAAGTCAAACGAAGAACATTTCGGTTCCTTGGGCAGGAAGCTCAGAAGTCAGGACTCGCTTTCCTAAGATCATCAGCAGAAACTATATTGGTCATCGCATCCTCAACCGATTGGCGCAAGGAGTCGCAACGTCCAATAACGGACACGGAGTTTATCTGGCTTTGCGATGCCCTCCAGCGGCCCCCGTTTTGCGCTTTGCCTTCCAATTTCCTGTCCCTTTTCGAGCTTATTCTTTCATTTACGACGACTTCTCGTTCCTCGGGTCTCCTTATTGGCAGCGAGCCTCTCGATCCAGTCGATCCAGTCGATCCAGTCGGTCCAGTCGATCCGCAGAGAACCCAGAGCGCAACGAAGGAGAGACGGTTCGGCGATGGCGGAGGCAGGAAGCAACAAAGAGACATCCTCCAGTCGACGTCCCACGAGCACCCGGACACCCGGACACCCGGACACCCAACCCAGAGTTCTCTGCGCTCTGCGCGTTCGAATTTTTTCTAGCATGGTCTTACCGAAGCGGGCCATGCGTAACGATGCCACAGTAATTAAAACTACCCGGATGCCTAGCGACGGCGCTTTTTAATTGAAAAAATTTCCAAGCCAACTTTTGTAAGAGAAGCGGGGCGCGTGCGCGGCTTCAATTAAAAAACAATAACCGTCGAAAGCTCAAAAGCACGATTCGTCAAATATCGTCGAACCGAACGTCGAACGTTCGGGGTTGCGGGGCTGGGAGTTGGGGTGGCAGTTGGTGGCAGTTGGTGGCGGAAAGGAGCGACGAAGCGCGCCGCAGCGTCGAGGGGAGAAGTATCGATTTCAAGAACGAGGTATCGAGATATTCGGGCCGACGTGCAAATGAAAAATTGCGAGGACGGCACGTTATCTCCTGGACCGACGCTTCGCGGAGCGTAACTTAACTTATCGATAACACGCGTCGTTTGAGCTATCTTCGTTAGGACGAAACGATCGGGTAGATTCGCGCTGTCGCGACTTGGCAATCAGAGAAACGCGCGCTACTCGAGAAAAAGGCGAAGAAAGAGGAGAGCGGGGAGAGCGAGGAACAGTAAGAGGGAGAGAGTCCTTCCGCGAGATAAGACCGAAAGGACTAATATCCCCGCATCAAAAAACCCGAAAATCCTCCCGATAATCCTCCGTATTACTTTCTCAGGAATTACACTAGCGCCGGAATTACAGTGACTATTAAGTAAAGTCGGCGGTTTGCCACCACGTAGAATTGAGATCCGCTAAAAAAAATTAATGTTAAGAACACGGGAACCCGCTTTTATTCCGAATTGTCTTGTAGAGACGAAAAAAAAAAAGAAAAGTCGATCGGATTGGAAAGCCGAATGGCTGACAGTCGTTTGCGTGCGTGTCGACGTCATCATGGATCCGTCCGCGCGCGCGATGAACGTCGGCTCGTAGCTGCTACATCGGATACCTAGATGGCGGTACGTCAGCCATCAAAAGGGAAAATTGATGTACCGTTAACTCCAGTGCGAACTGAACGGATGAGGGAGGATTTGACGTGTCGTGTTTTTAACGCACCCGCTTGAGATCGATGTGGCGGCATCGGCATATCTACATATAGTACGGTATCGATATACAGGACGTGCGCTGACCCCGACGTGGGCATCGACTCGTCACTGCAGAGTGGATTCTCTCGCATCAATTCCTCGTTCATCCCCTTTACCGAAATTTGCCGCATCACGCGGTGCCCGCTCGCTGCGGCCGCACTGAGAGCCACACGAGAGGAATGAGACGCAAGGGACTCGTCTGCCTGGTAGAGGCCAGACTGAAATCTGCTTTAAGCTTTGTAAGCCCTTTACAGATGAAAATCTAATTTTCAACTTTGTTAACGGTTTCTGACAAGCACCGTTCAGGAATTTACGTTCCGCATCGTCTTATATAGTGCGACATGACTTATTTCTCGAAAATCGTCAAGATTCGAATGCCCGATTTTACAGTTTGAACATGGCCTCGAATCGAGCTCTAGCCCGTCATGGAGCCCATCGTGGATGCTGCGCACAAATCTGATGTAAACTGTGAGATTTTCCGAGGATTTTCGAAATACAAAATGGGAGAGAGAGAGAGAGAGAGACTAGCCGAGCGTAGCGAATCTTCCGACCAACTGGTGCTGCACACAGCGGGTCATTTGGTCATTTGGCCATTCGACTATCCAACTATCCAACTACCCAACTGTCCAACTGTCCAACTGTCCAGCTATTGGACCATCCGACTATCCAAAGATTCAGCCGTTCAGGGCCGATTCAGCAGCCAGTTGCGATGCGGTAGAGTCGTAAGTGTAGGAACTAATCTGGGGTTAAGCCTGGGGCAAATTAAGCCCGCTCGAGGACCGGTCCAGGACTCGTCCATAACCCAACCTGCACTGCCGCCGCGCACTGCCCCCTAACTCCACTTAAATTAAAGCAATCTATCCTGCGGAACTCTCGCGCTAAGCCAGGAAGTTAAACGAATGACTCCTGGCGCGCATCGCTTCCACTTCCAGCGCAGCTTCCTTCCTTCATTCATTCCTCTTGCCCCTTAGAGTTTCCGCGATTTTACTCTGTGTCGCTTCTTACCTTTCCTTCCCGCCTGTTCACACTTTACAATAATATTCCATATTCCATATTCCATATTCCTAACCTGCTGGCTGCAAAAGTTCCAGCATAACAGTGTGTGTATGTAGACCCGCTGCTTTTCTAAGTAGCATCTACGAGGGGCAATTAAACGTCGCTTCGAGGAAGCCACAAACTCCCAAAGTACTAATTTCCTATTAAACTGATCTGTGAATTACAGCTGCAACCATATGAAATTAGACGGGCTGAATCCGCGTGACATTAATCAATCGAATTCATCAAGAGCTGCGCTCTAATGCTCCTTGTGTCTCCTGCGTAGTTGTCTTACGGTTGTGCAGGGAGGACTCTGTGCAGAATTTTCCTACATTTCAGTGTGCACCTCGTTAAAGCTTGTGAAAGGAAGAAGGAGAGAAAGAGAGAAAGAGAGACAAGAGGAAGTAAGGAGACGACTAATACAATCGAAGATTCTACGGCGAATCCTGATGGGTTAGACGCAATCAATAATGTAAACAACTGTAATGGAATATCGTTCCTGTGGATGGTTACGATTCTGCATGCTATCGTGCAGTCCGCGTTCGGCTTCCATTTCTCGTGCCTTATGTCGCGCAGTCCATGTCGTGTCTAATGGATAACTGCATTAATATTTGAGGGAATCAATTTTTGGATGCATTATAGAAATCAATGTCCGAGAGGAAGTATCGATTCTGTCAGATCAATTCCGTGGGACGCGAAATGACTCCATAAGAAAAAACAAACCTAGAGGCGCCTTCGAGGTTAAAATGTTTTTCTGCAAGGACGCAAACTGACCATTGCTTTGCCAAAATGCGACAATTTTCCAAAGCGCTTCGATAAATGAAACGAAATTCGATCGAATTAATTATCGGCCGTTGTCAATTACCCCAACATTCGGCGAATAAAACGCGAACGACTGCGCGACGAGATGGGTGGCTCAGTTCGGAGAGTTCAGAGTGAATGGGTCGAGGAGGGTTCAGGGGGTCGAACAGGGTTGAGGGGAGGAAGGAGCGCGGTGGATGACCGCTGCAAAATTTGCAAAACACCGAATTTCAATTACTCGTGGAACGGGCGAGCACGGTACGGTCTGGCGAAACAAAACTCCCCTCAAATAAATCATAATTACAAACGATCCGGCATGCGTGTCAGTTAACGCGACCGACACTTTACCATTTTACAGGGCGAACGGTAGGAGGAGGGTGCGGCAGGACGCGGCAGGACGCGGTAGGACGCGGCGAGCGTTCCGATAAAATGTCCAAATGAAACAATTGAGTCTTTTAATTACGCTATTATATGCGTATTGCTGATGGCGCAGAATTGGCGGTGGCCCGAATACTGGATCGCGTCCTTGTTCGCCGATGTTGCCCGGCAGCAGCTTCATGTCCTTTTTGCCGGCGCAATAGCCGCTGCCGCCATCTGTGTTCGCCGCCTCAATGTTATCAACGAAATTCGCGCCTTCCATTGGCAGAACTTATTACTCTGCTGCTCTACTCGCTCTACTCGCTCCGGGCAAAAATCATAATCAATTCTTGGCCCAATCTCCTCTTGTCTCTATATTCTGTTTCTCTTCTCCCTTGCAGATCTTCTGGGCTTTGGTCTTCGACCAAATGTGCCAAGATTGTGAATTCCATGGACTCTATTTGAGTTCGGGAGTTCGAGGTGGGAAATGCTGCTGCTGAGAGCCTGTCGGAAGTTCCTGCAGTCTCGACTTGCGAATGACTAATAGCGATTTTCCCTTCCCTATAGAGAAGAGAAGAGACTCGTGGCTGGGACGATCGTCCGACAGCTGCGCATCTTGGGAGACACAGGAATCTGCGTTCCCAGCTGGATCCAGCCAATGTATCCAGTAGACTTGTGAGCAAGATAGGATGATGTAAGGTTGTCGCATTTGAGTGTCTTACGTAAACGTGTTACGGAATCAGCAAACTCGTCGGAGGAACTTTAATGGTGACTCCTCTCGGAAAAATAAAGAGAACGAGTCACGAAAGTATGTGTCTGCCTGCTAACGAAGCCAGACAATGATGACTCTGATCATAGACACGAAGATGAGGACACGAGTAGCTCGGCCATGATCGACACTACGATGATCACGAAGAAAAGGAAGAAAACGAAGAGCACAAAGAGCATTATTATTCCAGCGCGTTGAATGGCGTCCATCTGCGAGATAAAAATGAATCGGAGGTGCCTTCCTTTCATTAAGACAAATACTTCAAAATATTCTTCGAGTAGGAAGTCTGTTTATTCGTTGATAAGCAAAGCCAACCGATCAACGATTCTTTCTCCGATAGTCTCAGGTATAGGGAACCCCCCCGAAAAAACAAAGCCCCCATCAGGAGATTTTAATTAGAAGGAGGAGGAGGAGGAGGAGGGAGGTCGGAGGGATAGTCCGTTGGCCCTGGGCAAAGTAGCTGCCTTTGCTCGTGGTCCTGAATTCGCTTCACTTCAAGCAGTATCGGTTCCTTTGATTAAAGTCTCTGCCGGATGCAAGAGACTTTTGCGTTTAACTTATACCTTTTGGGTCTTTCCTGTCGCCTGGCCCAGCTCCCTTTCGTTCCTCAGACTTTTTCCCCAGGCCTTGGACGCAGTGAGTCTCAGGACTCGGTTTTTTTTTTTTTTTTTTTTTTCGTAATTCCCCAAAACGTGGACCTCGGAGGGTCGTAGCTCCTTCGTGGATAGGTAGGACCTCGCGGAAAGGGGCTGGCCCGAGGGGCCCATTTCGCAAGATTCTTTCCTACCTTCTTCATTCTTTCTTCAACTTTGAAGCTCCGGATCCTCCATTATCTTTAACGTTTTCCTTCTTCCGGTGGATCATCCAACCAATCATCAAAAGTTTAACTTTGAACGGCAACACAAACTGCAACTTTCACCTACATTCTACTCGCATGGTAAGACATCAAAGCTTCCCAATTTCTCTCAAGGTATCTACTACTCCTTTTGAATTTGTCAGTATCTTTAATTCTATAGGAGTTATTGGTCGAATAAATTGGGCTAACAAATGCTCAATTGAGATATGCAAGAATAGTACACAAAGTACTGTATTTGCGATACATCGGCATATCAGGAGAATAACCATTCAGGGAATTTCATTTCAATGCTGTGGTACATTTGGCTTTCTGACCATTAGGTCAAATCGCTGCTAGCCACCCGAGTAGGATTTACCTTTATGTATATCTATAGTATATTCTCGACGTCAGAACCACCCGGCGGCACAGATTACGCGGGGGCATGTCTAGTCTACATCATTTCAATCCTTTTTGTTAGAGGAATTCACCAGCACTCCTGCACTTGGCATAGATTGTTATACGCAAGTGTTTTTTTTTTTTTTTTTTTTTCAAGGGATATCACAAGCTTTTGTTGCTCAACGGGATATATTAAAGAAGTTCTAAGCACTCGAGTCTACATTGTTACAGATATATAATAAAATGTAAATACATTGTGCTGTCGCTAATCAGAAAAACAAATTGCGTCGTCGAAAATGTTTAAAGGCATATCAATTTAATTTATAAATCCATTTTTTTCTAAAATCTATTAAAATATAGACAGATTTTAAAAGATAATGTAATCTTCGATGCAGGTGAGCGTAATTAATGGTGCTCAGCTTGTTGACGCCGTGTCGTAAAGATAAGAGAGGAGAGTGTGCAGAATTATTTACGTACCTCAGGCGGTACGAGCAACAGAGAGAGAGAGAGAGAGAGAGAGAGAGAGAGAGAGAGAGAGAGAAGACATAATGGTGCGCTAGCAAAGCGCCAAAGCATCGCTCGTTGCGTCCTTTTCGCAGAGCATCAGTGCGAACGAGTCGGCAATATGACGCTAGCGTAGCTCTCGCAAGGTTTGGCGCTTTGCTGACACCCTAGTGCTGTCTCTATCTCTCTCTCTCTCTCTCTCTCTCTCTCTCACCTCGTCGCACGGCGTCCACAAGCAGGACGCCATTAATGACGCCGCTCAGTCACAGGACGACTTGCTGCGTCGCCCTGGACTGTACCGCCGGGGTTGCCTGTACTTGGCGCAAGACTCGACCGACCGCCTATATCAATCAGCGCAATCGGTTTGCACATTCTAAGACAACGATAACTGAAATAAAATCATCTCGCTCGCCATCTCAATACGCCTTGATATCGCACATTAAGTAATCGTATCGACGCTGGTGGCAATCGGTTCAGAGCCCACAATTCCTATAGTGAATTTATCAGTAACTTTGTCTCGTGTATAGCGATTCATAAGATATTTGATTCGAAAGACAAGTATTATATTAAGAGAATTGAGTCGGGTGAAAAGTCTCGGGGATCCGTGCCCCGTACAGCCTGGTTCTCTGGTAATTGGCGCTAGACTCGACCGAGTCTTTTTTAATGTAGGTAAAATGTGTCGAGGGTAAGTCGTAGGTTGCGGAGGTCGTAGGTACGAGGTAGACCGTAGACACGATGCAGTGTAGGTCAAGCATGAATAGTTTATGGCAGCTTCGACTTAACCGCAAAGCTATCGAGTCTCTGGTAACTGGCTGCTCTGGGGAGTTTGGTAGCGCCGCCATTGCCGCCATTGCCGCCATTGCCGCCATTGCCGCCACGTTTCTGCAGCGTTCTCTCTCTCTCTCTCTCTCTCTCTCTCTCTTCCTGCGGTCGAACAGTTGTACTTGTATTTCCAGTACACGCGCCAGCACTCCAGGGAATCTATAGTTCGAGCGGTATCCATCGCTATACGGCCCTCTTCAGTCTGCTACTCAAAGCTACTGATCCCTATATATCCATCCATCCCCTTCTATAAGAATCCCAGGCTAACTGACGAGGACGAGGACGAGGACGAGGCGGACGATGTACTTTCCGACCGCAACTATTCGTATTCGGGCTTTCTCAATTTTTAATTCTTCCCACGGGCTGTGGCATCCTGGATCGGTAGACCGAGTTCCAGTCTGTGCATTCTGGTTAGCCAAAATTTTCCCACGCAGCCTCTGTCAGCCACGTAGAGCCAGAGGGTGAAAAAGACAAATGATGGCGGTTGCACGAATGGCGCGTCAAGAGAAAGCAAGGAAACGGAACGAGCGGGAAATGGTCCTTCGTAATGTAAATTAGTCACGACCAGATCGCGCATGTCCTAATGGCTGTCTACGCGATAGGTATACCTACATCGAGGCGACGTAGGTAAATATTGGAGCTCTCGGACACGGAGGCTGAATTATTCTGTCCAAACGGAAGATCAGTTCCCAATAATCCAGGCCGCGCGCATTTACATCAGAAACGAGCCAATAAATACGCCGTTTACACGGAGCTCTGCTATCCTAGTACCTGTCTGGATAAATTCCTGGCGCTGCTCCAGCTACCCTTCTCCGTCTCCCTGGTTCCACGACTCTCAAACTATCCTGAGACCATTCTCGTCCGTTCCATTCCCAATACAAATGAACGCGTCCTCCTACCAAACTACGGAACTACGGAACTACGGAACTACGGAACTACGAAACTACGAAATTGCGAAATTGCGAAACTACTACGGTTGGCCAGCCGGAGGTGGGGGTACATAGAGAGGCAACAGAGGGGGAAAAGAATAACTCTCTCTCTCTCTCTCTCTCTCTCTCTAGTTCCAAGTCTTCGAGATACAATAACAACGATCATTCGGCACTAATTTCTTGGCAAAAATTCGGTCCCATCAATGACTCGCTAATCGGAGCCAGGAACGAATCAGCAGTGAATAGGAAATAATTGAAACATTATATAACATAACGTCCGAGAAGGCCAACGTCCAGATAGAGGAAAAGAGTGGACCGAGGAAACCCAAAGACGGAGCAGACCAGATGGCAAATAGTGGACTTGCGTGACAGACAGGCGACGGATGATCATTCGAATTAGCGAAGAGTCCAGTGCGCGATGGAATGGAATGTCAGACGACAAGTTGGGCTGCGCTGGTGGCTGTTCGTCCTCAAGTTTTTTCAAATCGTCAGAACTAATCGTGACTTTCGTTTGCAAATTATAACTGACCAACGAGATTTGCAACGTGTGCGCAGCGCTATATTTATATATTGTCGTTGGACGGGAATACAAAATAGGAATTTTCAATGTTTTATGCGCGATCAAAAGTTTCTATGACAGAGAGAAACACATGACGTAACAAGTAACGATGAACAATCACGCCGGACAAAAGAGAAAATAACAAAATGAACAATTTGAAAGATTACAGAGGCTCGTCCTGGTTTCCAATTGGCTGAACGCGCGACGCGTCCCTCGCGTTCGCCTAGCATTTTGCATTTTGTATTCTAGATTTTGCATTTCACCAGGATGGATAAATTTAGCGTAAATAATGGAGGCATTGGCGTTCGCCTGCCGCAGTGCAGCGAGGGTGGCCTGCCACTGCGCGCACACACACACACACACACAGCCCGCAGTCACAAAGAGACCAGTCAACCTTACGTCAATGTAAAGACGAACGAGAACGTGAGTTGGTTGCAGTCAAGATTCACTGAGTTTCCAGGATCAATCATCTTTCGTCTCGCACGCGTCTTCGCACAGGCGCTGCAAATGAAATACCTATAGGAAAGGATTTCTGGAGAATGGAATTCGATCGGTTCCCCCTTCGCCTCTTGAGGCAATCGGAGAAACGAACGGATTCTCGACGTCCGAGCGTAAGACGATCGACAGGCAGTTGTGCCGCAACGAGAGTAATTTAATGCACGTGCAGCGTCAATGTCGCCGATCGAGTCGATCGCTGTTACCAAGCCGACGCTGATACATGGAGGTTAGCGTCGGTGACAGAGTCTTACCTATTGATCTAGTGACTCCATTCTCCGGTCGATGCGATATCCCAAGTAAACACGTTCAGTCTCTGCTGGTAGAGCTGAATATACGTAGTACATAGAAAACGGCTCTAGGGCCGCCCTGCGTGAAAATTGTCCAACGCGTCCAACGCGTTCCACACGTTCCGCACATTCCACATCTATGCCAGTGACGTAATATATCCCAGTAGAGCACCCGAGCCCTTAAGTTGCACCTTGCATACCTATTCGCCCTCTTATACCACCTTCGAACTGGCAATCCTTTCTTCGGGATTCATTTTTATAAAAGACGCATTCTCTGATCTTCTGATCGGACTCGAGAAGGCGCATCGATGCCAGGAAAGTCAATAACTTGGAAAACATAGAGTTGTCCCTTTTCTCGATCTTCCGATATCCATTCTTTATTATCTTTTTACACCCTCCGTCCTCCCTGACTTCATCCCTCTATCTCGATCAGTTTCCGTGGCACTTTAAGTAACTTATTGAGAAAGTTTGTCGTAGACCGACCCGCCGTCCCACCGTCCCACCGTCCCACCGTTCCACCGTCCACGTCCCGCCGTCCACCGTCCCGCCGTATCTCAGGCTTCAAGCTACAGGGAATCGATTCGAGTTCCGCAGTTTATTCGATTACAAAGATCACCAAATAAATTGACATCCAGACGCAGTTCCGGCTTTACTATCACTGCAACGGCTTCCTCGCTTCCAGCCTCGGCTCATAGAAGACACAAAAGTCTACCGGGGAATAAGTAGTAATGTCGAAAGTAGGAGGAACCGAAAAAGGCAGAGAAGGGCCGAAAGTCCAAAGCATCGTGTAGAAAAAAACTAAGTCAAATAAGGAAAGGAGAGGGAACTGGCGAGGAAGCTAACTGGCACGATTAACGCTAAATATAATAATTCTTGGAATATGGATGCCGAAAATGCGTTAACAGGCGTACAAATAAGCCGGCTGGAAATTGTGAGCGCTAAGCGCTCCGAGCAAGTTTCGGTAATTAAAGCCGCGGCGCTGCCGTCTACCCGCCGTCGCCGCCGCCGTCGCCGCCGCCGCCGCATTTCTCTGCTGCCTACGCCTCCTATAGCCTACATAGCTGTACTCGAGAGCTCTCAGAAAAGTTATTCGTTTGCAGGGCACTATGATTATGCCGAAAGTTGACATTTTGTGTACGCGGCATCAACCGCGGCAACAGTTTACTCCGTGTAAATATCGCTTGGCGCCGCTAACTCGGAGTCTCGGACGGTGAAGGTGAGAAAAGAGGAGGAAGCGCTGCTGGAGTCTCTGGCAGCCGCAAGGAGATTCTACTTGGTTGCCTTTCGTGTCGAGACGTTCGTTATCTCCCTTTTCCAGTTTGTTCTCGCGAATTCCTATAGCCATGTGCGTGCATGTGCAGGTCGCTTCCTGGCCACCCTGCGGATCCTCCACTGTAGACTCTTTACGTACTCGTATTTCGTTTTACTCAGCGCGATGACAAAAAGGTCGCAACTAAAATCTTTCCACTTCCTTAAGGAGGCATCACAGCCATTTTCCCAAAGACAACAAAATCGCAGACATCCGCTTCAGGCACGATGGGATTCAAAGCCATGGGAAGTTTGGCCCGCGAGTGAAGATAAACGGATCTCTGATTGGCAACTGATAAAGCGCCCAAGCAATTTGCGTGCATTCAGGAAAGTTCGTTCACTTTCGTAATGCTCGAACGATCATGTCGAGAGGTTGCTTAGTCTTTCTCTTGCGAGCTGAGATCTTCGAGCGGAAATGCCTGAAGTTGAGACTCGAAGTAGTCTGACGAGAGAAATGGCTGACAACTGCGTTCGACCTTTCGAACCACGAACTTGGCTCAAGTAAATAAAAACTTTTAAAGAAAGCGCGACGGTGCGACGGTGCGACGGTGCGACGATCCCTCGACAATTCCTCCTGCGAACGGGAAACTGCATGAGAGACTGATTCCATCGAATTCGTCGGTTGCGCCGCGACGGAGAAGAAGATGCCAGAAGAAGAATCTCGTTGGAACATCAAGGATTCCCTTCACCAGATTCTTTCCCCTCGTCATCCAGGACAACGTTAAAACTGATAACAATCCGCCCCCCCCCCCTCTCTCTTGAACAAATCACAGACACTCAAGTTCTTGTAAAATACTTACAAGAGAATAAAAGTATTCTTTCGTCGAGAGGATTGGAAGCGTCGATGAAATTGCTACTAGAGGGTGAATGGAGGAGGGAGGAGGGAGGAGGGAGGGTCTTTCAAATCGTATGAGAGATACATCTATGGTTAGTGTTCGCGAAAGCGGATGAGCAAAGTAGCGATGCCAACGTCGTGCAGCGAAAATAAGCTTAATCTCGCTGAGTGAAATCGCTGCCAAATGTAATGCGTCTTCTGTCGGCAGCCTTTTCACCACAAAATCCCTCTTTCATAACGGTATCGACGGATTAGCACAGCGACGCCCACCTATAGAAAAAGAAAGGAGCAAAAAACACCCGATGAGGTATACTCATCACTTCATCAGTCATCACCTTCATCAGTACTACCTGCATTTCAAATATTTCATTTCTGCTTGCAACGCTAGAGCCGGCCATTCCTCCTTTTCAATAGTCACATTTCCGCATTTCCAAAAGTCCGATCATCCAACCGTTCGAGTCACCGAAAGCGGAATTTCTGACTGTTGGAGTGGACTTTCCTTCCGCCCCCCCCCCCCCCCCAGCCCATTTCGTAGCCATAGGCCCGAGTGCCATAATTCTCAAAGCTCTCGCTCATAAAGACCTGCCCCCTCTCTTCTTCTTCTTCTTCTTCTTGTTCAGAGCTTTCATCGTGAATTCACAAGGCCACCTGCTCTTCCCATAAACCGTAAATTTCGGGCGCAATTCGCACGCCGAAGATTCGTCTTCTTGGAGGAAACAGTTGCGCGACGAACGGCGTCGTTAAATTACCACTCGAGAGACGCAACTGGCAAGAAAAGAGAAATTTCAAGTAGTAACTTTCATAGGCAGATATCGAGCGGTGATAAAAATAGTCGAATCGGCCTATAAAGACTCGGTTAGTCGGTGTATGTATTTATGGCGTCTCATGAGTTATGCTTCCTCGCGGACTCGCAGTCGCTTCCCGCGAAGGCGCTCTAACAATAAGTCACTCGTCGCAGATGCGCGCGCACAAGCTGTCTACCTCGGGATCGAGGAATAGGACGCTCCAACCGAGAATCTCAATGCGTTTCGCTGCAGAGCAGGTGCCAAGTTGTCCGGACACTCGAGAGCGCCGAGCAGGTTTCTTGAAGATTTACATTTGCAACAGGGTAATCGAGTGCTGACACACCGAGCGAACCAAGGAAACGAAACTAAGGCGAAATAAGGTTGGAAAGGACTGCCGATTCCTTGAAATAATTGGATCCCATTATTTCTCTTCGGATCGAAGCACATCTCTCATGCAAATAACTATCGATCCACACCGAATAGGAGTTTTACACACTATTATTTCCGAAGACCGTTGCTTGCTTTATAGCTATAGAACCTTCGCCTTTCGTCCCTTACAATTTACCCCTCCACCTCCACCTCCACCTCCACGCTCGGCTTCTCTTCATTTCTCTCTTTCTAAGCTGCAGCTCGGCCAAGTAGCCACGAGTTACACTGGTTACACTGAGGACGCGATCATCACCGGTTCGCCTTCTCTTCTCAAATAGAAGTCCCAATCAATTTGTTCCTCTTTCCAGAAAGCTTCGCGTCTCAGGGCAATTGGGGCCTCGAGGAATCCTGCTGAGCAGCTCCTATCTTAATCGGGCTCGTAGTATGGAAATAACGAGAGACATGCTCGAGTTAGTAAGAAAAGCCGAGTGAACGCGAACTGGCGCACCCTTGGTGGAGCAAAGTGGGTAGAAATGATGTGGTTATGAAACCCTGTGGCCGAGTGACACGAACGCCGCTGCAACCCATCGCTAATCCGTGTTAGAACGGTAGGTTCTAGCAGCCTTAGGGTTTCCCTTCTTTCGTGCCGTAGAAATGCATATCCGACGCACAGATGGATCAGACGTAACGTACCGACTATATTTTATTAACTTACGGATGTCCACTCCAATTTGCGACAGGTGCTGCATTCGCAGCCGCCGATCGTCTCGATCGATTAGAAAGATCATCGAGAGTCGCTGGAGCAAGTTGAACTACGAAATAATCGACTTTTCGGTCGAGCCAATTCGTTACTCCTTGGTCGATACGAGAGAACTGCATAACTCCTGATAGTCATCCTTATTAGACCGAACGATTCTTCTGCATCCTCTGTGCCATTTGAAGCCGTTCGATCGAGTGCTCGAGTGTCTGTGTGTCCACACAGTCACTTTATACTTTTGACGCACGCGAACGGTAGACCTTAGACACGAGGAACGGCCATCTCGGACCTTCTTTGGCGCTTCTTTTTCTTCTCCCCGGGTATTCTTATTGTCTCTTCTCTTTATTTCACCCATTATTCTCCTGAACGGTCGTCTTCTTCGTTCTTCTGCCCGACAGATGCTCAGTCTCTCTAACTGTGAAATTCGAAATCATACGAAATCATTCGAAATCAGGAAGCATATTACTACGACAGTAGCAAACTACACGATTAGAATTACATTAATTAGCAGTTCTTGCAGAGTTACTGACCATCTAATCAGCTTGGCCAAGTTGGTTGCCGGGAACGGGCCGAACCAAGTACTTGGAATTAGTCATCAATGCATGTACAGTCTACACGTAATAGCGAAGTTAAAGTTGGCAGCGACGGGTCAATTATAACCGGAACCAGGGATCAAAGTGTGGAAAGTACTAACGAAGGAATTGAGAGACGGGGGGGGGGGGGCGTTAGGGAGGGCGAGGTGGGAGGAAGGGAGATTATAAAAGTGGCAAGGAGTTCTAATGAAGGAAAACGGGAAGGAGTTTGACGTCCTCCCGCGGCGGCGCTCGCGTCGCGCCGTGCAGATCAACTTGGAAGCGGACTTGCCGCTGATTAGAAGCGCTCCACCGAGCGCCTCCTGGGTTTCCTGGAGAGCGACGGAGACTCCTGCTCTGCCGGAGCTGAGGACGGTTGGTTAGCCTGAGGTAAAGTGCTCCAAACTAATTCCGCTGGGAATCGAGGCGGCGTTGCTTCGCAGGTTAAAGCGATTCGCTCACTACGAATTTAGTGAATTTAGACAAAGCGACCGTTGCAACTATCTCATGGTTTTATCAGACAAGCAGGAACGGAAGTTATCTTAAGTACGAGATGAGGGAAGGACTCGAGCAAGTCGGACTGGCACTGAACGACCGACTCACTCGTCAGTCGCGCGGCCCGAGGAATATCGCGTCATCAAATGAGCAGGAACTCGGTCCCGTCACACTTTCGCGAGCAGTCACGGTCAGTATGATGCCAATGATGCCAATGACGGCAGAACCGATGACGGATTGCCAACAGCGCGGCAACGGTCGTGCAGTATGACCGAGTCTTCGCCATCTCCGAAACGACGTTCTGTCAGTCGACATTTAAATCCATCGCCGACGGATGCAGCCTCAACTTTAAACTCGTTAAACAATATGGGACGTTTCTTAGCATCTTCGTCTTTTACTGTTTTGACAAGCGTCCGTTCTTGCATTTCCGTCCGTGCGTCGGCGCGCATAAATGTTAATTATATTCTGCTTAATACTGATTTTGCCTTATAAACTCACATAATGAATCCTGGTTATCGTATTTGGTTCACAGGATGTCTTCCTGATAACGTAACGAAAGATGATCAACTCACCTGTAACAAAAAGAAAACATATTTTGATTAACCACCGATTCTCATGAGGATGCACACTCGAAGGAATCTCATTTGCGCGTTTTGCTCCTTTAATAAATAGAAAAGCAATCGACGTCTTCGGCCGAGATTATAAGCAGTAACCTCCAGCCGTTAGATTTCAATTCTCATTAGCGTTCGGTTCCTCGAGGAAGCCCTGGAGCCAAAGCGGGAGACGTCGCTGCTCATCGAGCTCAACTCTCGGATAGGCGGATATAAATTGGCAGAAAATGGATGGAGTAGAGGGAGAAGTGCGAGGCGGTGCAGGCTGTGGCTGCCTCGATACTTCTCGAGAGAGTTCAGAGGTCGCGCATATACGACAAGCACAAGTCAACTCGAGAACTTGAAAACGGAAACGTAAAGCAATAGGCGCCTCGGAATAGAAGCTTTTGCATTGGCACATTTGCGACTGTCACGTGACACGCTCTTCGCAGTATCCGTTAGGTTTGTTTCGTGTCTCAGGAGGCCAGTACTGGGGCGATAATTGATTGGCCACGCGTCGTTTCCGGCAGAGAGGAACGAGCAAAGCACAGAAGAACGGAAACTGAAAAGGCAGAATACTAGAGACTATAGGAAGAACTACGTGCTGCAGCAGGTGCATTGTGCATTATGACAGGATGAGGCGACTCCGGAGCACGTGTTGACGACGCTGCTGTGGCTTGAGGCCGGATCGATGCGTTTCCGAATTATCAAGAGACACCTCGAGAGGCCTTGCGCGCCGTGTCCCTATCGATGCTGCAACAGATTGGTGCAATTACTGTGTGTAGGACGGAGGAAGAGAAGCAGGAAAATCCAGGCAGGAGAGGAGGGAGAGGAGGGAGAGGAGGGAGGAGGAGAAATAGAAGGATGAGCCCCTACAGAGCTTGAGATGGATTTTCTGAGATTTCAACGGGGCGACCCCTTTGCCCTGCTGCTATTTTCCACGACGAACGATCTGCTGATAGAGACGCCTGTTGGTGTTCTCGTTGCTTTTATTTGAAATTGAAATGAAATTGAGTGTTCGTAAATTCCTGGAGCTCGATCCGCAATCGGCTGAGAGAAATAGGACTCCGATATACGACAGCGGAACACAGTAGCATCACGTATAAGGATCAGTGCTTCGACTGCAGTGTTCTTCGTATCTGCGGATGATCGATGACGCGTGAAAAATGACAGGTTCACGATCTCTCTTAATCTTTCCGACGACTCGGGTCCCTGCAAGGGCGGACAGGCGGCAGCGTTGCCCAGCACCTCCCTGGACACTTTTTCCTTCTCTTTTCTTTTTCACACGAATATCTTTTTACGAAGACGAGTCTTTGATCGAAGCAATCCTGCAGTTCATTGTGCTGCGTGCGAGGAAGCAATGAGAATTAAATATCAAGATGAAAGAAAAATAGATTATAACGTGAGAGGGAGAGAGAGAGAGGGGGGGGGGAGGTGAGGTGTATAACGAAGGGAGCGGTGGAGGAATTAGAGGCAAGAGGAAAGGGACAAGAGAGAAGTCCGACTACGAGTCAGACAGAACGCATCAGAATCTCAAGGAGGCAAGAGACGCACGAGACACGCGAAACGCCGATAGGTAGGAGAATCCTCGAGTAATCTTGTCGGGAAATTGTATTTAGCAAAGGTCGGAAAGGGCCGACCGGTCAGCTGTGGCAGGTGTCCTGGTGTCTCGGCGGCCTGGTGGCCTGGTGGTTCTTCCTAGTTGCACTTCGCTTCTAGAAGTTAAACTCGGTAAAGCTGATTCTCGAAAAAGAACGAGAGACATGGAAGTTGGGACACTGAGCACCGCGCAGCGAGAGAACAGGAGAGAAGAAGAGAGGAGCGAGGAGTGCCGGAGGTTAGGCGGGAGGTGGCGAGGTGGGGAGGTGGGAAGGCGGGAGGCGGGAGGGAAAGCGAAAAGCATCGGCGGCGCGCCGAGGGAACCGAAGCTTACATTATGCAAAGCATGTGTTGGCCTCTGGATTTATGGGGGCCGTTTCGCTGGCAACTGCGTCCTGCGAGGCGCTCGCACTCGCACTGCCACTCGCTCCGCGCCGCTCGCTCTGCTTACCGAGTCGAGCTCCACGTACGCTCGCGCCTCTGCCTCTTTTTACTTGCGGATTCCCCTTCTCGATTCTACCGAGCGGCAAGACGAAAAAACCTGCAGACCGATTCTCATTCTCCGTATTCCGCGCGACCAACCACCCAACCACCCAACCATTCAGCCACCACGGATTTCTTCTTATTGTTAGCACTAGTGCTCGTACCTGCATGGCGATATTCGAATCCATCTAACGGAATGTCGGACTACCGTTGCTGCTGCTGCTGCTGCTGCTGCTTCTATCCAGTAGGAACGCGAGATAGATAAAAGAAAAGAACGCTGCACATATTTCCTGAGATTCGAGAGACATGCGGCCGGCGGAAGCGAATGGAGGCTGCGAAAGTTCGTCATCTGCCCAAGCTGCGCTCGAAAAGGTCACGTCTCGAGAAGTTGACTAAATTTCGCGAAAGGCCAGCGGAAGAGTAGAAGTCGGGGCGGGCGGGTGCAGGAGGAAGGAGGCTGAAGCTACAAAACTGCTCGAGGGGAGGAGGAGGAGGAGGAGGAGGAGGACGTCGTCGTCGTCGTCGTCGTCGTCGTCGTCGTCGTCGTCGTCGTCGTCGTCGTCGTCGTCGTCGGGATTTTCTCAGACGTTACCGCGGTGGCGCGAGTGCGCACTCCAATATTTTTTTTCTCAGCCATTTATATCGAGCAGACAGCGCGGCGGTGAGGCGGAATAAATCGCGAGGTCCTTTACAAGTGCTGCCAACAAAATGGAAACATCGCCTTCGCCTATCAATTATTTGCCATGCAATTTACGAGGGTGCGGGTTGCGAATCTAGCCCGGGGGTGGCATCTTCATTGGGACCTTTGCAGCTTCCTTTCCACCTCAAGGTTCTCGCTGCCACCAGGCAGTATCGAGCAGCGTTTCTGCCAAGCAAATATTTCCATCCACATATTTTAAAGATGAGCCAGGAATTTATGGATCAGCCAACTCGCAGCAGAATCGACGAAAAGTAACGAACGGAGGAAAATACGTGGAGGAAAGGACGGAACGGGAGCTCGGCTGCTGTTAGCTGCCCCTCCCCCCCCCCCCCCCGCGGGAGTTGTCTCCTTGACTGAATCAAGTTCTTCTCCTTGCAAGAAATTCGCCGACGATTCATTCTCATGGATTGTCGGATTAAGGAATTCGAAAATTCGCAAAGTTGCCGCCCGACGACCCCAAAGGCGCTGGGACAAAAGTGAAATATTTCCTCCGAAGTCGAAGTGACGTGCAAATAGGAGTAACGGGTGTTTTCGCAATTAGCAGCGATACACCGGGGGGGGGCCGAGAATGTATAGGAGGCTGGATCGAAGGGGAGTCTGCAAACAATACCTTCGCATACGAATATTATGGGAGGATGTGTGGGCAGAGCGTCGCGAGGTTTATTTGCTGCGTTATATCTGCAAACACGTACGGCACTGCGTGCAGTTGAATGCTAATGGGGGGGACGACGATGCTCTCGCGCGCACGCGCCTCCACACGTGTCCACACGTGTGTCTGGCCGCGGCCACTCGTCATAATTCTCCACATATGCGCGCCTATGTAGCCGAGCGCGTACGTGCTGCAGCGACAACCTTCGCCCTTCTGGCTTCTCTCGCGGCAACCGCGGCAACCTCGGCTCTCCTATCGGGCCAGTCGGCTTGTTTTCTAGTTTCAACGTACAATAATACATATGTGACTTTGCGGGCATCTCGGCTTAATAAACGTAGGCAACGCGCTGAGGGAAGGAGAATTGAGGATTGTAGAGGAGATGGACCGTCCCGTCGTAGACTTGGTTTAGGCGTGATCCGCTTTTCACAGTGTCGGAGGAGTCGCGACATCCATCGAAAAGGCGTCGACGCGCATGGACACACACGGAAAAGTGGCCACACGGTGATGCATAACACGCACATGTGTGTAACGTAAAATCCAATTGTCAGCAGAACTAAATGAGGAATGTTAAAATAGTCCGAAGATTGGTACGAGTGATCATGGTAACGATGGCGACGGAGTCATCTCATGACGATCGGAAGGATCGGCGATACGATTATTGGAACAATTTTCAGACGCGATGATAGGAGTTCGAAGGGGCGAAATTGCGAGATGGGGAAAAGAGTGAGAGAAGGAAAGGAGGGATTCGAAGGTTGGGGAGGGTCCCTCCCTCCTTCCCCCTTCCCATTAAACTGCATATCAAGCGTGGCCACGCGGCACGCGCGCGCGTGTCTCTCGTGTCTCTTCGTTACTCGGTGGGCAGCGGCAACAGTTTTAACTAAGCTTATTAACTGATATCAATGCTAATCATCTGGCGAGTTCACATGAGTTGTTCCCTCATCGCTAAGGCTGATTTAAAATAACGGAACGTAAAATCCAATTCCACGAGCCAAGTCCAATTAACTGCAAGTTCACGATCCCAACTTTGACTCGCCTCGCACCCTGCTGTTTCCTCGATTCTCTCAATTTCCAGGGCGTCAATCATTATCCAGGTTATCGGCTAACAAGCGGTGCAATCTTTTACGAAAGAAATCCAAAGATAATGGCACATTCTTTTTTTTTTCATCTTTTGCACCTTTTCCCCTGCGTCATACTTTCGTCCTTTTTCTTCTGTTTCTTCTTCTTCTTCTTCGTCTCTCGTGTAGCAGTGTTCTCTCGCGAAATAACTCGTGCTACAGTTACCAAGTGCTCGTACCATGCTAGACTCGCTCGTTCATCTTAATTAAAACGTCATTTTCTAATTGGCTGAAAATTCCTAATTAGATTTACTATCAGTTTTCTACGTGGATCTTCTCCGAACCTGCGGTTGGACTCGCGATTGTCACGAAGCGCAGTGCGCTCTGTTTTCATTTTATTTTTTTACTTTCAAAGGAGATGTTAACGTTTCGCCCGGCTCCTCTTGATTTTGGCGAGAACACAATAGTAACGACGGAACCAAGACGGCATTTTAAGCCACATTTTAAAGTAGATAAGAACCTCTGAACAACAATGGCAGCGAGCGATAATATTCGCAGTGTCGACCTTGGGTTTTGATTATGGATAATCTTGTGCAGCATATATCTACATTTATTTCTCGTGATTGGAATATAACTGAGGTTTTGAAAATAGGTTGCGCTTTAAAAGTAAATTTTGCTTCTGTTATTTCCATCTTTTTGTTCCGGGATCCATTTGCTTAAGATAAGAGCAGCCTCCTCCTTCTCGGGACATTCCGAGAGAAGCGTGCACGCGACTTTCCGTATATTCGGAAAGAGCGACGGAAGCGCCTCTCGTTGGAGAGTGGCCAACCACGCCTCCATCCCCATAAAGACTCGATGCCACCCCGCCGTTCGCCGCGAGTACAGAGACGTTCAATTTAATAAAGGTAATAACGTTAAAGGTATTTTCCTTTTTCCTCGGTAAATCCGCAACCGACCCGCAACCCGCACGCGACCATCGAACGAACGAAATGTGGCCGCGATTGGGCTGCTGTCCAAATGCCAGGAAGATCCATAGATCGAGGGAAGGGGAGAGGACTCGCTGAGCCCTCCCTCCTCCCTCCTCATCGCCTCACTTTCCTTGACATCCAATCGCTTCCCGATTCAATCTCCTTCCTCTCCCAGCTGCCAGTCTCTGATATCTCAATCTCTCACGTGAAAACGAGCTCCTGCGCGACGCATCGCCTGGAATCGTCTGGAATCGCCTGGAATCGCCTGGAATCGCCTGGAATCGCCTGGAATCGCCTGACAGTTGCAACTTTAACGACGGCTTCTTCGCTCTAGGATTGTTTTCAATCGCGAACCGACGCTTCCCGATTGGGTTAGCCAAAGTTCATAAATCACGATCCGCATTGCGACGATTTTATCAATTGAATTCATCAAAGGCCAAGTAGATTCGGTTATTTTATTATTTAACGACAGCCGTCAGTGTCAGTAGGGAATTTATTATCTTTTAATTACGAATACTAAGAATAAGAGGATGCTTATCATGAAGTAACTGCAGTTCGAGTGTATCGTAATGCAGAGCAATATATTCCAGTGTTTTAATGCACTAGTGTAGAAGCAGACGTAGGCGCGTCATGACGCACTCGCGCGCTCAATTCTAAAGCTCCGCTTAAATTGTCCTTAACGGCTGTTCAATTGGTGGGTGGCGAGTGGTTCACGAATGGGGTTCATGAAAATAGGCAGCAGCTCGTATTATCAATTGACTATTAACGATATACTATAATAACAATATATTGTGATGCACAGATAAAGCATAAGATAAATATTATTTCGCTGAGTCACGCCTCAGCTTTCAGCATTCCTTCCCTTATCCTCCTCCTCCTCCTCCTCTCTCTCTCTCTCTCTCTCTCTCTCTCTCTCTCTCTCTCTCGCTCTCTCTCT